>JAAOAR010000769.1:0-10195 GCA_013395995.1 Fusarium pseudoanthophilum | reverse complement strand
TTGCACTTCGGGTTTAACATAATGGGGCAGTGTAGAACTTGATTAACCTATACCTCGACTCCCGCTACAAGGACTTACTTAGAGCGCACATATGTGTAAACGTCAGCTTAGACTGAATGTAGATATACTATTCTGATTGAGAATAAGCGGTTTGTCCAAGGCTGAAGTATGAATATGCGCGATGGCTGTGAAAGACTGAAGAGTCATTATTAATAAGATACCGAAACGCTGCATTTTGCTCTTGGTCGATGTTTCTTTGTCATCCTACCGCCGGTGGCCGAGTATGTATAGATAAGAAAAGCCCGGTATGGAGCAGGCTTGCGATTACACGTAAGTCTCTCCAATCCCAGTAATGGAATGACTGTCGTGATCCTTCTCGGTGATTTCGTCTCGGCTTATTGGAAGTCATGAATGAGCAGCTTTATTCCCGCGCTATACCCGATAGACCGGGCAAATATGGATCCAGGCATAGAAATATCCCGAGAATCTGAGCGACAGAGAGACTCAGTTTGTAAGCCATGGATACGAAAATACCGAGATTGTGAGACTGCTGAATATCTAGGTCAGACCAACAAAGTGAGATTGCAGTTATAAAAGACACCAAAGTCCCCCGCAATACAATCTCCTCAAGCACAACTATCAGCACCTACAGCCATAATTACAACTACTATTTGCTCTTTCACATCTGCCAACGACCAAAATGGCTAGTTACGCTAAAGATAAGCCAGCGGACTTCACCAACTCCATCGAGAGAGTCGCAATCGTCGGTGTAAGTATATCCAGCCTATGTCCCACAGAACGACACTAACATACAGGTCAGGCCGGCGGTACAGTCGGTTCTCACGTCTCGAACGCCCTTCTCCAAACCGGAAAACATACCATCACCGCTCTGACGCGCCTGGGAAGCACTAACAATCTCCCCAACGGAATTATTGTCGCACCGGTCGACTATAACGACGAATCAACACTCATCGCTGCCCTCAAGAACCAGCAATTCCTCATCATAACCATGGCTCCCAACGCTCCCAAGGATACACATAGCAAGCTCGTCCAAGCAGCCGCCAAAGCTCGCGTATCTTACATCATGCCTAATGGCTATGCAGGCGACATCGAACAGGTCACGCTCGGGGAAGATACTCTCCTTGGACCGATAGCCAAAGCGAACAGGGAGGAGATTGAGAGACTTGGCATGAAGTGGATCACTGTTTGTTGCGGCTTCTGGTTTGACTACAGTCTTGCTGGCGGTGAGAGTCGTTTTGGGTTTGACTTTGATAAGAAGACACTTACTCTTTATGATGATGGGAATGTGAAGAACTCTAGTTCTACACTGGCGCAGGTTGGAAGAGCTGTTGCCAAGGTTTTGAGCTCAAAGGAACTCCCTGATGACAAAGATGACGATAGTCTTACGGTTTCAAACTTCCACAACAGGGCTGCTTACTTGAACAGCTTCGTCGTCAGTCAGCGAGATCTCTTTGAGAGCGTCAAGCGTGTCACTGGTACTTCCGACGCTGACTGGACTGTCACTCATGAGTCTAGCAAGAAGAGGTATGAAGACGGCATGGCACAGGTCAAGCGAGGAGATATGAGTGGTTTCAGCAAGTTGCTTTACGCAAGGGCGTTCTTCCCGGAGGATCCGAGTGATCTGTCAGCGAAAGCGCAGAACGAACTGCTTAGTTTGCCGAAGGAGGATTTGGACGAGGCTACTAAGGACGGTATCGCTTTGGTTGAGGTTCTGAAGGGTCGTAGTGAGCGCATGAAGCATTAGATCAAGTAAAGAGCAACAACATGTATGCTTTGTTGTACTTAGACACTCCACTCAACACTACCCCGTTCCGCGGAGTCCAAGTGAACCGGCGGACGATTTTTACGATACCATTCAAGTTATGCGTTGCGTTTCAATTCTACATCTGTAGTGATGGACGGGAACAGGTAAATACTTATAAACGCCGATCCCGTGCGCCGGGAGTTTCGGAGTTCATCCACTCCGCCTAACTTCCGCTTTGTCAATTGTCTATTCTCTCCAAATGGCATTGGACTAAATAGCTTCCAAGGTTGGTAATCCTAGTCTAGACTATCCTATACAAGCGGTCGGGCTTATTCAAAGGCCCCGAAATGCCTTTCAGTGCGTGGACTCAAAGCTGCCAATACCTAATACGCGGGTATCTATAAAACGTCTCAACAAATTCATGAACCTAAGTTCATTAGTACCATAACACTTTCTCTAAGTAGATCTTGAAGCAAAGTTAAGTATGCCCTCCAACATAAAGATAAATGGTGTCGCCATCATCGGTGCCGGCCTCGGAGTAAGTCCAGACTTGACATGAACGACGCACATTTCGGTCTGACAAACGTTGCAGGGCACCGCGCTCGCCCTAGCTCTGCATCGCCAATCTATTCCATGTCGAATTTTCGAGGCGAGGGGTGACAACTCGGACATCCTTTCAAGCGGCGCGACACTCACACCTAACGGGTGCCGAGTCCTCGATGAGCTAGGAATTTTGAGTCGCCTGGAGGATAAGAGCTATATCTGCGAATATACCGCCACCAAAGACGCAGATGACAAGACAGTGAGGAAGACGAGGATTGGTTCGAATTCCTACCCTTGCTACCGTCTTTACCGGCTCGCCCTCCTCAAAGAAATGAAGGCGGCCTTGGCTGAGAAGAACGTACCCATCTTCTACGGTCTAAAGCTCGAGAGAATCATCAGCGATACGAGTGAAGGGGTTGTCTTTCAGGTTGGTGGCAGGACGGAAAGCGCTGCATTGGTAATTGGGTCTGATGGTATTCATTCAACTTTGAGACGCCACATCACGGATCTTGTTCCTGTTTACACTAATCTACTTTGTGTATACGGGCATATTCCAACGGAGTCAGTCAAATGGCCCGGTCGGGACTTTGCAGCTGGTTGTACCGTCTTGGGGAAGCCTGGTGGTCTCTTCATGGTTCCTGAAGTGGCAGATGGGTCGGATCTCATGGTTGGAACACAGTTTGCGTACCCAGAAACCGATCGAAAGGGTTGGAAAGCTCTCGCCTCTGACCCAGCATCTCTAGCCGCTTTGTTGCGGAAGGATTATGACGAATGGCATGACACCGCGCAGCACGCTATTGACGAGTTATGCAAACGCCCGGAGAGTATACTTTGCTGGCCATTCTACGCTATGCCGAAGCTACCTAGCTGGTCATCATCTTCTGGTAATGTCATCACGATAGGCGACGCTGCTCACGCCAAGCCTGCCTCATCTGGTCAAGGAGTGTACCAGGCTCTGGAAGATGCCTTCTCGCTGGCCAAGGTACTTTCTGGCGAATGGAACGATGAGTCTTTGCCTTCAGTGCTTGGTACGTGGCAGTGGTGGCGGCAGGATAAGATCGATAGGATACATGAGATGATGCGGGTGACTAATATGATGAGATCCTCCGAGGGCGAAAGATCTAAGATGCGGCAGGCGGTTGGCGAGAACCAATCTTCGAAGGTTGATATGCAGTTGTTGAATGACCTGGATCTTGATACACTGGAAGCCAAGCTGGCTGAACAGAGAAAGACTTAGCGCTGCATAAGCTGAGAGAGCCGTCGCTGCTATTCGTCTTCTGCAACCGCTCGAGTTCTTCTTTAGTATTCGCTTTTCGACTCTTTCAATATCATTTATAGAAGTTACTAGTTCGCAAGCTATAAGTTCGAGACTTCACTAAGAGCCTTGACCAAGAACCCAGACACTGAGATTTCTCGTACCTCATGTGCACATCTGGTGAAGCAACTGCATGCCGTGAGGCTACACGTTGGGAATCTGATATGTGATCGAAGCATATGATGAGGATCCATGAAAAGACAGGCACTTAAGGGTTTTCCAAGATAAATTCAGTAGCCAGGCAGTAGCTTGGGCTGAGCCTTAATGTCTTAAACCATGTAGACCGCATACCAAGAACGGGTTGGCCTGTCCGCAATTTTATACTTTTGCTTCTATCACTAATATACTATCAAATTTCCTGTATTTCTTATCTTCATTTGAGTTTCGCTTGCGACAGTAGACTCCGTTGCATCGCGAT
Source organism: Fusarium pseudoanthophilum (assembly GCA_013395995.1). Lineage (NCBI taxonomy): Eukaryota > Fungi > Ascomycota > Sordariomycetes > Hypocreales > Nectriaceae > Fusarium > Fusarium pseudoanthophilum. Next base: position 6,154 of record JAAOAR010000769.1, on the reverse strand, counting down.
GTCTGACATTCAAGGGCTGTAGGTTCCAGTGGCACTGGCCTCCCTCACTGTTCACTGGATCAGTGCCCCACCACTGGCACAACGCAGCTGACCATCCCCCACGCTCAACTGAACTTTTCGCCCCGCAGCTGCTTTTCTCACCACTTCCCTTCAACACTCACAACATCATACGACCCAAACTTCCATCTGCACTCTATTCTTCCGTTCATTTTGTTCTTCAACTTTGTACTGGGTCTCAAGCCTCTTTCATACCTTCTACCTTCTCACTCTCATCATGGAAACCGCTATCGCGCCTTTAAGCGCCTCAATGTTGGACCAGGCCTCGTATCTTGATGCTCTCTCCGGACTTGTTCATGCAACTGAGTGTCTTGCCTCAAAGGGCTTTGTAACAGTTCGTCTGTCCGAAGCAGACCTCGAGAAAAAGCGACGTTGTGCGAGATGCAATATCTGTACGAATCCCTTGACCCTGCCTAGCGACTGATATCTAACATGGCTAGTGCTTGTAAAAGAAGAACGACGAAGTCGACAAAAGTTGCTTCCAAAGAAAGACGCCGCGCTTGCGACTGCCCCGGGATCCTTGCAAAGCAAGATTGTGGTTGAGGTTGTTTCACTGGGGATGGAACAACTGAAGTTGGAGGAAACAAAGGCACCCGAACTGCGCTGTAAATTCCACGATGGAAAGCTCGTCAACAAGGTAGTACCTCTGACCTCTTCGAACTGAAGCATGTTTCACTGACCGTTATAACAGAAATGGACCTGCTGTGGCCTGCATCCGGGTGGCCGTCCCTGCAAACAGGAAGACTCGCACCAACCCGAAAGTCGTACCATGAAAGAAATTTCCACTCGCTGGCAGTACTCCGCAACGCCTCCCGTTCTGACAAAGAACACACACATTGCCGTCGTGATCGACTGTGAAATGGGAACGGCTGCATCCGGTGACAATGAGCTGATCCGCCTGACTCTCATCGACTACTTCACCAGCCAAGTTCTGATCGACAAGTTCGTCTGGCCTGACGTTCCGATGCAGCACATGAACACCAAGTATTCAGGTGTAACATGGAAGATGATGAACGAAGCTCGGAACAAGCGAAAGTGCGTGTTCGGCTGTAGAAACGCGCGGGCCTTGGTCTGGAAGTTCGTGGGTCCGGAGACCATTGTCATTGGGCATGGTGTCAACTCAGATCTCACTTGTCTGCGATGGATTCATCCTCGGCTTATCGACACGCTTATTGTTGAGGGGAATAATCGTGAGACAAAGACTGGGCTTTCGTTGAAGAAGTTGGCTGAGGAGCGGTTGGGGAGATCCATTCAGAAAGGGAAAGGTCATGATAGCCTTGAGGATGCGATTGCGACACGAGACTTGCTCCACTGGAATGTTCTGAAGTTGACCGGAGGGCTTGAAGAGGCTTGAGCGAGATGAACTTATCTATTTGATAGAGCGGCTAAGCGTTGTATTTGCCTAGGAACATTCGTTGAGGGTATCATTTGCGTTGTGGACAGAATGCTTTGAGTCGGATATGTCATGGGTCTGGATTCTACGCGTAAAGGCGCGTTGTATATACTTCTCCCCCTTCCTAGGGTGCAAAGCCATCGGGTTCTTGATATCCTGTTGTAAGAACTTCCAGATGATGAACCAGAATTATAGAATAGCTTCTGGATGTGCATGAATTCGGTGCACCTGAACATGTCCTGCTTGCTGTCAATCATGAGGAATCTAGAGACCAAAGCGACCATCCCAGTCCCGATGACCTAGCCTCCATCGTCGAGGAAACTATAGTACTTATATAAGTTTCTCATAGACTCATTCGCTTTACCTTGTAACAAGAGCTCACTACTCTTTACATACACTGTTCACGTTGATCAAGGCGATTCGACACTACGATCTGGGCAACACAAAGCTGCCTAACCTGTACCATGTCCACGACCACCAATGATACACGTTGCCACAACTTCAATATTTCTGAGTAGTTTATTGATAAGGCACTGGGCCTTGTACTACTGCTTTCGAAAATAGCATTAGTTAAATGATGTACTGACCAGCTGGGCTAAATATTCGGAGTCACAGTCCTGCCGTATTCTCCTGTTATATGATAAGAATTCGTACAATAACATTTGAAGAGTGTAAGCACTATTACGAGATCCTTATGGGAGCAGCAAGCTTTACGGTTTTATCTCGGACGTTGTTCTGTCCCCCGCAATTAAGATTTCGGATTCCATGATCACCAAATACAAGGTCTCGGTCACGTCAGCGCGACTAGCGAATCATCAAGCTACCCCGACGTTACAATCGCGGATGCATGACTCCTGCTCTCGGCCTTATCGACGCTGATCTGAGTAGTTTCGGAAATATCATCAGCAGATATGGGGGATAGTGTATTGACGCAATTGATGTGCAGAATGAGCAGTGTATTATTCAGTCTTTCATTGGATAGGATAGCGCATGCTGTTCATGCATACCGCTCGCCACGCAGGATGCTACATCGGTTACACCGCGACGAGATTACTAAAAGCAGTAAATAACATCTACGCGGGGAAGATAGGCCTGTCGGGGATTGACGTCGTATTGTAATCTCTGAAAATAAGCTTAAAAGAAGGTTTTCTCCCCGACCAGCCACGATCTCCAACCTACCCCATTCCCGACTACGCAATCACCATGGCAGACAGCAGCAAACAGCCCTCCACCGAGAAGGCCCAAGGCGCGCAAGAGTTTACTCCAGGCTCTGACTCAGATGCACCAGTTGTAGCTGTCCTGCAAGAAACACCTAAAAGGAGCTGGAAGTCGTATATATGGGATACCTTTGACAAATCGCCTGAGGAGCGCAAGTTCTTGTTTAAGCTTGATGCTGCTCTTATGACTTTGGCGTCTTTGGGATATTTCATCAAGTATCTAGACCAGGTAAGGACACTCTGTTCCTAGATACGAGATTGGTTGACCAATTACTGGGCAGGTGAACATCAACAATGCCTTTGTCTCTGGGATGAAAGAAGACATGAACCTGTTCGGCAATGAGTTAAACTACATGCAAACTTGCTGGACTGTTGGATATGTCATCGGCGAGATTCCCAGGTAACCATCTCCCCTCTCGTCGCTGCCAACAATATGATAGACTAACTGCTCAGTAACATGCTCTTGACACGCATCCGGCCGAGTATATGGATCCCCGCCTGCGAAGTAACTTGGTCCGTTCTCACCATCCTCCTCACAAAATGCACAAACGCCACTCAACTCTACGTCCTGCGCTTCTTCATTGGTCTCGCTGAAAGTACCTTCTACCCCGGAATGCAATACATCGTCGGGTCATGGTATCGCAAAGACGAACTTGCAAAACGTTCATGTCTCTTCCACGCCATGGGAAACGTTGGATCCATGGTATCAGGCTATCTCATGGCTGGCTCGCATAACCTCGATGGCGTGCATGGGTATCACGGCTGGCAGTGGTTGTTCATCACCAATACAGTTGTATCTCTCCCCATCGCCATATCAGGCTTCTTCTTCCTCCCAGATCTTCCCGAGATAACGAGAGCTTGGTACTTTACACCCGAGGACATTGCCCTAGCAAAGAAACGCATGGAACTTGAAGGTCGAGCTCAGCGATCACCATACACGAAAGCAAAGTTCAAAAAGATCTTCACTAGCTGGCACATCTACACACTAGTCCTTCTCTACATCCTCTTCAACAACGGCAATGGCGGAAACTCACAGCCCGCATTCCCCCTTTGGCTCAAATCAGAAGGCTACTCCATCCGCGACGTAAACCTCTACCCCACCATCGTCGAGGTAATCAGCGTCATAACAACGCTCATCTACGCCTGGACATCAGACAGTCTCTTCCGCGGCGCGCGCTGGCCCGCCATCGTATTTTCTGGTCTCGTCAAGATAATAGCCTACGTCGGCTTAACAGTCTGGAAAGTACCCACGCCGTTTACGTGGGTATGTTTTATGCTGTGTGGTTTTGGCGGTGGGATCAGTGGTCTTACGTTTGCGTGGGCGCATGAGATTTGTAGTGATGATAATGAGGAGAGGGCGCTTGTTACGGGGGCGATGAATCAGATGGCGTATGTGTTTCAGGCGTGGTTGCCGTTGATTATCTGGCAGCAGGTTGAGGCGCCGAGTTATCCGAGGGGATATCCTACTATGGTTGGGATGGCGGTGGGGTTGATTGGGATTGCGTTTACGATTAGGGCTTTGCATAAGAGGCAGATTAGAGGGCATAGGCATGCTCTAGTGGGTGAGGCGTAGGGGATGTATGTATGAGTTGAGTATAATATGTAGTGAAAGCCTCTATATCTATCGCAGCCTACAATCTGGCCAGTCCACCGTTCTCCGTGGTATCATACCTCGAGCCCAACTCTGATATCGTTCCTCATGTTGATGAATATCCCCCATCAACAAAGATAGTCTGTCCCGTCACAGCAGCACTGGCGTCACTCGCCAACCAAACCGCAACACCCGCAAAGTCCTTCGGCAGCCCATTCCTCCCGATCATCGTCCTCGCAGCATGAGCGTCAGCCTTGGCTGGATCGAGAAGCGTAGCCCTGACCATGGGCGTGTCAACAACACCCGGCGCAACGGCGTTACATAAAACGCCATGCTTTGACCATGCCTCAGCTTGTGAGCGTGTTAAACCTAAGAGCCCTGCTTTGGAAGCGCCATATGCACCACTGTTTCCATAGGCTCGGAAAGACTGTTGGCTGATGATGTTGATAATTCGTCCCCAACCATTCTCAGCCATCTTCGGTCCAAATGCCTGACCGAGTGTGAAGGGCGCAGTGAGATTGACTGCGATAGTCTCATCCCAAGCTCCCTGCGAGAGATCATTCATATGAGGTCTATAATTAACCCCCGCCGCATTAACAAGAATATCCGGCGTTCCAGCATTTGTCTTAATCGCATGAATCGCATCGCGCACAGAAGCTTGGTCTGACAGGTCCGCCACGATCGCTTCAGCCGTGACGTGAAGATCCGCAAGGTGATCAATGGTATCTTGAAGAGGTTTCGGTCGTCGCGCGACAAGAACAATGCGACAGCCTGCGCGACCGAGAGCAATAGCCATTTCGCGGCCTATGCCTGATGAACCGCCAGTCACGACGGCGACTTTGCCGGCGAGGCTGAAGAGGCTGGATAAGTAGCCTGAGATGGCCTGGGGGCTTGGAGCCATGGCGGTGAGATGACGCTAATTTTGAAGATGGTTTGAGATAGTAAGGAATGAGAGTTTGTAGTGACAGTGGTTATATGCGCTGTGAAAGTAGTCGCGTGTTTGTTTGTCTGGGATATTGAGTCTTGTGAGCGAAATCGGCTGACGGGAATTGGTGCACGAGGTGTACTGATAATTGCACGTATGCGGGGTAGATGAATCGTGACTCAACGATATGGACTAAAGCGGCATTTCACGATAAAACATCATGATCACAAAAAGACAAAATGCCTCTAGAAAATGATTGAAAATAATAAAAACAAGATAAAATGCTCATTTCAACGCTCAAGCAGTCGCTTCTATCCTCACCAGAACCAACCACCAAGTCTCAGCCCCAATATCAACAACCCCAGGCCCATTGACCTCCAGATGAGCAATATGATCACTCAGCGCACTCAAAGGCCCCAAAGGTCCCGCACTCTTGTCGCCTTCTGCTGAAACTTCGAGTAATGCTTTTACGGAAACACCAACGACTTCAGAGAGCTGTTCTGTATTGACCAAACTCGCCTGCAGACCTCGCTTGTTCAACCAATCGTGGTTCGCAACGACAACATATGCGACCGCGCGTTCAGCGGGTGTTTTTGGCTTTCGCGTCGCTGCTGCGATTGTTCGACCGGGAAGACTAACAACTGTTCCTACAGCACCGAAGACAGCGCCTAGAGGGATCGATATAGCGCCTCCGACGACACCAGCTGCTGCACCGAGGATGTTTCCGCGCTTGGTGTTGGCAGCGATGTTCTTCCCCACGCTCTTAGCATGGTTCTGAACATTTTTAACGTAATTGACAGGTTGCTGGCCAACGCTCTTCGCGACATCTCCAGCGTGATTAATAGCGCGTTCTCCAACCTTGGCCGTCATGAAGGCGGAGATGGTATCGAGGAACGAACCCCATGCTTCTTTTGTGATGCCGTGGCCGAGAAGTGCGGGTGCGTAAGCTTTTAGGAAGGGAGATGTTTGGG
>JAAOAR010000768.1:0-54333 GCA_013395995.1 Fusarium pseudoanthophilum | reverse complement strand
ATTTATATATTATTTATATAAAAATATATATTTTCTAATTATAGCCTTTATTTATAAAGAATATATATCTTAATTTATATATAATTTATATACCTTTAAGACTAGTTTATATATATTAAATAAAATAAGTTATTAGATAGAATAGAAGAAGTTCTATATTCTGTCTCTGAGAATCTGACCTACTGGGGCATAGCTGGCTTAGATATTAAAGGCTTATAATGCAATGCGGAGTAGCTGGCTGGAAGCTCAAGCAGCCAAGCCATTAGCCAGCTGACTGGCACGCGAGAATCTGCAGCACACTCTCGGCATTCCCACATGTCCCACTTCCCCACAAAGTGTTCAAGTGACAGATTGACCACTCTGCACCTTTGTCTGTCATATCGACAGATTTCTGTTATGCCGTACTGGCCACATCACTATTATTGTAAAAAGAACTCAATTCACGAATCTCATCCGTATTACACTAACACTCGAAGGCTCATACAGAGAATCACAGATTGCAGCTTTTGAGGTATAGGGTAGGTCATCGACGCGTCATGATAAGAATAAATAAACAACAACTACGTCAAAGCGATTACCACTTTCAAGCATGCCAGATCTCCACGTGTCTCAAGCCATTGCAGCATAATCTCCACAAAGCTACTCCGTACTCCCGCCATTCCCAAAGGTTCAAGACCACAGGAAGTTCAGCTTTGCCAGCCCTCGCCTCGGCTTTGGCTCTACCCTCGGCTCACCCTCGTAACGATCGATCAAATGACGAAGTTGAACGTCTTCTAATGGAATGATCTTGGTCTTGAACCAGAGCTTATAACCGAAATACATGATCAGGGTGAAGGGCAAATTGAAGTAGTTCGAAATGAACGACTCGATCTCCCAATGCCCGTGGATAAAGGTTGTGAAGCCGCCAGTGAAGAAAAGCAGCACAAATAAAACAAGAGAGGCGTACGTTGTATAGGGCTGGAAAGGAGCGGCCCAAGGAAGTTCCTTTTGTCGATCGATTCCTTGCTTGCTGCAGGCGTGGACGAAGCGGAGATAGACGATGCAGATGGTGATCCAATTGACCAGGGTTGAGATGGAGACAAGGTCCTGCAGCCAGGTGAAGACTGTGCTAGCCGAGTCGGACAAGGTCATGTATCCCAGGGCCATGAAGAGGCCATAGAGGGAAACGGCGACATAGGGGATACCGAATCTGTTGATGCGCAGGAAAATGGACGGGGCTTGGCCTTGAGCTGCCATTCCGTAAAGGATTCTGGAACCACCGAGCATGTTGGAGTTGCCCGCTGACCAAGCCGACGTGAGCACAACAGCGTTGACGATTGACGGCACAGCTTTGATACCTGCGTTTTGGGCAGCGATGACAAACGGCGACATGGACGCGTCTCCCGTCCATGGTACTAGCTTCTTGTCGGTAGACGGGACGACCAGGCCGATCATGAAGATGGTCACGACGTAGAAGAGGCCGATACGGATGAAGATACGTTTGGCAGCCATGGGGATAGACCGACGAGGGTCCCTCGTCTCAGCCGCAGCCAGTGTGATGTTCTCGATGCCCGAGTATGCGTAAAGAGCATTGTTCAGCGTCTTCCAGAAGCCCAAGAACCGACCAAGAGACCCAGCAATGCCGAGGTACTGAACCATGGGCCCGTAGGGACTTTTCCAGTACTCGAAACCGATAGCCTCGCCGTTTGGACCGCCACCGCAGGTGATGACCAAAGCCATGATGTTGACACCAACAATGAGCATGATCTTGATTATGGAAAAGCCGAATTCGAGCTCGCCGTAGACGCGTACAGCCAGCAGCGAACTGACAATCATGGGAATTCCGAGCACGGTGATCCAGATGGCGCTGTTGATGGTGACCCAGTATTCGATAATGACGGCCGCCGCGACGATCTCGGCGGGGATGGAGACCGTGTAGGCGTAGACTTGATTCCATCCATTGGCAAATGAAAGAGCAGGGTCGCAGAAGAGCTCGGCGTAGCGAATAACACCGCCACTAAGGGGCGCCAGAGCACCCATCTCACCAACGCCGCAGACGACACTCGAGACGGCCAGGCCAATGATCAAGTATGCCAGGAACGCACCGAGTGGACCAGCATAGGCAATGGCTCGACCAGAGCTCAGGAACAAGCCAGTACCGATTGTCCCTGCCAGGGCAATCATCTGGATATGTCGTTGACGTAGACCTTGTCTCAGCTCGTCAGACTCCACGACTGTTCCAGCCATATTCTCGACATCGCTGTCCCGCCGCATATCGGTTACAGGACTATCGAGTTTCTTTTCCGAAGGCATAGCGTCGACTTTGAGAAGTTGGGGCGAAGTGTCGTGATTTGACATTTGGCTTCTGCGCAAGACAGGAAAGGGGTTGAATTGGAGAGTGCTGCGCAAGCAACCAAAGCAGAAAATATGAACTTGAGTCAAACTGAAGATGGCCTCTCTGGTAAGGGAGATGAGTGGAGGATCTCGACTATTTGTTTCCCCGTATTACGAAACGTTTTTATGTCTGCCACAATTGGCCACGGCTTATCAGTAGCTCGGCCAGCCGTCCAGAACCCTAGCCTAGGCAAGTCTGGGGAAGTTCTGGCTAGGGCGATAGCTGCAGATCAGACCGGGGTCGACCGGCTATGGAGATATGAAGAGCGCGATGAGATCATGAGACCAGATTGGCTGTCTCTGACCCTTTGGAAGTGTAGGACCCTGCAATTCTCGATGCTATGGTACTCCCACCGTGGTGAGCGATATAGCGTTAGCGGCATTGTCCACCGGAGCCGGAGCGATTTGTCCAGTTTGGGTAACGCCGGCCCGGTGGACCCCGACGCCGGTCTATCTAACTGTATACAAACCAATCTGACAAATCCGAGCGAGTTCGATAGCACGAGCCTCTAAATAACGTTCAGCTAAACTGAATCAGTGTATGCACCAGATAACCTCCATACATAACATACCTGAGATACTGAGCTTGATCCTGTAAGCAAACTCTCATCACATCATAGCGCAATCATGGCCATCTCAAACGGCAACACATCTCGCATCGCCGGTACGCCCAAGTGCATGCCCGGCCCGAACCCAGCGCCTTGCTTCTGGCAACAAGACCTTCCACAGGATTTGAACGAGCTGCGCGACCACCGCTCTTCAGAGCAGCTCCTTGACTACAGCGATATCGTCATCATCGGCGCTGGATTCGCAGGCCTCAGCACGGCGCACCACCTCGTTCGAGATGCTGGCGTCACGTCTGTCTGCATCCTAGAGGCTAGGGGCATCTGCTCTGGAGCTACTGGTCGCAACGGTGGACACTGTAGGCCAGACCTCTATGGGCATATTCCTACCTACATAGACCGAGCTGGTGAGCGCGCTGGTGCTGAGATTGCCGAGTTTGAGATTGCGAATCTGCGCGCCATCAAGAAGATTATTAATGAAGAGAAGATTGATTGCGACTTCACTCTTACCCGGTCTATTGATGTGTGGTGCAACGAGGAATCGGCCAAAAAGGCAGAGGCTGTATACCAATCAATGGTGTCTCATAACTTTGAGTATATGGACGATGTTGTGTTTTACACAGGCGACAAAGTCGAAGGTGTAAGTGACCCTAATACCAGCTCAAATCGCTTCATGAGGCCTTAACACATGATGAAAATGTGTACTGACTTAGACATCTATGTAATAGATCTGCGGTGTCAAAGGCGCTGTTGCATGCGCAAGCTTCACGGCCGGAACCATGTGGCCCTTCAAATTCTTGATGCACCTCACAAGGAAACTCATCGCTGCTGGCGTCAACGTCCAGGCCAATACACCTGTCACTTCCGTGATGCCAGACCCCTCAGGTGACGGTTCGTTCATCGTCGAGACGCCGCGTGGTAAGATGCGAGCAGGAAAGGTGGTCCACGCCAACAACGCCTATGTCTCAGCGCTTCTTCCCGAGTATAGCAAGAACATTATCCCATGTAAGGGTATTTGCTGCCGTATCACCGTCCCAGAGGGAACTACGGCGCCTTTATTGAACAACTCGTACATCAACCGTACCAAGGATAACACATTGTCATACTTTGTCCCTCGACATGATGGCAGCATAATTGTAGGCGGTGCTTCATCTCTTTTCCGCCCGTTTAAGGACCAGTGGTATGACAATGTCGACGACAGTGTCCTCATCGACTCTGCAAAGGACTACTACGAGGACTACATGCAGCAAACCTACCGTGGCTGGGAGGAGACAGGTGCCAAAGTGAGCAATATCTGGACCGGCGTCATGGGTTACTCATATGACTCGAATCCACACATTGGTAGAGTTCCCAGCAAGGACGGGCAGTTCATCATAGCTGGATTCAATGGACACGGTATGCCTGTCATTTGGTTGGCAGCCAAAGAGCTGGCCAGGATGGTATCCCAAGGAACTCAATTTGAGGAAACGAAACTGCCTCGCTTGTTTCAGACTAGCCAGTTCCGCATTGACCGGGCACAGAGCGGTAAGGAGGAGGATGGTGATATCATAGGCACAGGTAATTTTAGTACTACAAAGCCTTAGTATCACAACATTGACAAGATAATGAATATGCTCTTATTAGCGTCTTTCGTGGACGTATTTATCCTCTGACATCCAGACCTGATGTGTTTCTTTTGATACAGTATCTGAGATATAGTCGCAATGACGATTGGTCAAGTCTGAGCTCACCATAATCTCACGTGTAACAAGGGTTTCAAGGAGAATCACGTCAGCTATGCATCGATTCCCACCACATAAAAAGATCTGGAGCCAAGTCCAAGTCAAGAAGAGCATTCCAATCACTTATGCCCTCAACTGCCACATCATTAAACGTGTAAGGATAGGTAACTTGCTCGATTCCATCCCTCACCTGGTGTTCAGCACCATTACTATCCTCCCCGGGTCCCGTTCTTGATGCAACATTCGAGCTGCCTGACGCAGCAGGGACAGCTATTTGTACCATAATACCGAGAAACTTGGCATATCGGATGGCCATATGTGAGTCATCTGGGGAGCCGGTGTGGACTGCACTGATAACGCGGTATAGAAGATGGATGTTTGGATGTGCCCGACTTACGTCTTTAGTCCTTGTTAGAGTTGCCTAGTATTTAATGTTTATTAGCTGTTTATAGGAATATCTTGGGGTTGAATATGTGAAATACCTTGAGGAGATGGAGGCTTGCAGCAACAATGAATAGCCAACATCGGACTGGAAGATATTTGATGAGCCCTGAAGGCTTCAGAAAGTCCACAACTATAGATAGGAGTGCGTGGCTGGCTCGTGTTGCTTCATCCTCAAACTCAGACAAGGCTTGAAGTGTTTCTTGCGGCAATAAGGTGGAACCGGTTTGGACAGCTTGAGCTGCCGGGGCGAAGCAGAACAAGCTTATGTAGTAAAACTCAATGAGGAGACATGCATTCAGTAATGAGTTGACATCTGGGAACTGTAAGCTAGGATGCGCTATCTCGTTTCTTGAACTCACCGTCGTGGTTATAGTACATCCGTTTCCAGCGGTGCAGACCTCTTCGTAAGCGTTCTAGATGAGGGACGAGATCTAAGTTGGTAAAAGACCCATCGCGGGATTTTAATGAGAGCAAGAAGTCTCTTCCCTGTCGAGTCTCTATCGAGAGTTCATGATAGCCTTCCCATAAATGACTATCTGGTAAAGATTCGGTGAATGTAGCTGCGAATCGGTCTTTGACTATTTGTCTCGACTTTTCAGGCAATAAGGGCTCAAGACCGAGGCGAGTCGCTAGGCCTTCATCTGCAAGGTATATGAACACACAAAGAAGAACATTCCACTCTTTTCGGACAGAGTCCAAGTTAGAGGGAGAAAATCTGGAGTGGGAGGATTCGTTTTGAAAACAGCAGCCTTCGTGTGCTAAAGCAATGGCGTTGGAAAGAAGACTCCTATATCAGAGTCATGAGTTCATTCGATCGATCGATAGGGCATATCATATACTGACCATGACATCTTGTTGCTTCGATATGCGGGCGATACAATATTCAACCTTTCCATTAGTGACACCATCCCATACCGTCGCTGTCCTGTAAGTGAGTCTGTGTTGTTGGACGAAGGCTTCAAGCCATGGCTTTCGGCATAATCATGAACTTCGTCCTCTCCTTCCGTGAAGTCAGATGGGTTATTAATGGCCTTCACATGCCAGTCAATCAGAAGCAGCATCGACGCTATCGCTCCGAGAGAACGCGTCGTTGTAGAACCCCACATGACGGACTGAAGAGATCGTTGTAGGATCCTCCACGCTTGCCAGTGTATACGCTCTGACCTAATCTCGCCATGATCTCCAGGTAGCGGGAAGTATCGCGAGGAGAGCGTGACAAGGCAGACCACCAAGAGAGGCTCGTCGGTAACAAGCTGACCATAAGTAGTACGATCGCGGTAGTAAGACGGCACAACTGGCTTTAGAGGCCATAACTGGTCGAAGAAGAAGCTAAGGTAGTCCATCACCTCTGGCTGCGACACAATCCCTTTTCTGATGAGTGAGAAGTTCTTCCATGCTCTGTCCCGAGTAAGGGCTATATCTGAGATACCAGTCGGTGAGGTAATAGATGGGACATGGCTTTCGCGGCTAGGGGTAGCAGAAGGGTCGTTGTAGGCGTGGGTTCCACTCGCAGCGAATGTGAGAAGATCAAGGGCATCCGATGCATTACTTATGTGTGTAGAAATAATCCGTGCTCTCGCGTCGAGTGCGGTTGGGGACCTTGGATCTGGGGCGCAGTCGACGTATTCCTTCTCATGGAGAGGACGAACTGAAACATCCCGAGACGCAACTGGTACCAAAGCTGAGGCGTCGACATCGGGAACCGTGTTATTGTGATGTGATACTCGCTCAGTGCACCCAGCTGAAATGGATAACCTTCTTTTGGTGCGTCGCGACGCTCTGAATTCACAAAGTTGATTGTCGGCTGAGCATCGCTTACACGGCTGTTTTTGATCCGACGCTGGCTCGCAGCGAGTCTTGCGCTTACGACATCGTTCGCAAGACAAGTACGCGCGGCGCCGTTTAGATTCAGGAGGCGAGTCTGCTTGGTTAATGGGGACGAAGCCAAGCTGCAGGCCCTGCCAGCCGTTGTTGCCGGTGTGACCCGTCATCTTTGGGTTATCCGAGCATTATTACTACAGCGTTCCGCACCGTAAAGAGGGAAGGACTGACTGCCGTTAGGAACAGTTGGACGAATGTTTCGGAGTTCGGCTAGTGGTGGACAGGGAAGCATCCCCAAGGTTCGGATACAATTCTTTGTTCCGGCTTTTCTGAATATCCGGGGGAAGCTTGCCCTAAGTCGGTTTGATCGACTCCAACCCCGCACTGCCCTCGTAATGTTCCCTACCGCTCGCTCCGGACTAGCCTGATTAAGCACGCAATTCACGATGGAACACTCTGGCTTATACTTGCCTTCCTTTCTCCCTTATCATAAGCACTTCTGTAGTATAAGGGAATCAGGTCTTGGGAGTCTTCGGTCAATCAAGATTTGGTCTCTCCATAAGTGCATATATATAGTCTATAGGTACTTATATCCCGTCTCTGCTAACTAAGAGGCATATCCCTATTTTTCCAGCAGCCAGCCATGAGAAAGCCGAGTGGACGAAGAGTTCAGGGATTGTCAACATTCTCTTTTCACGGGTCAAACACCTTTCCCGGATTCAATAGCCAACTAAATGACGGACTTAGCAAATACTCACGGTTGATCATATGACTGTCTTTATGGTGAACTTACTGGGGATCCAAGGTGTCTTTGATAGCCTTCATAATATCTATCGTGGCTGGACCGAGCTCTTTCTGTAAGCAATGCTGAACTTTGTTAGCTAGATGATGAGGAATTGAGACAAATGCATGATTACCTTCTTGCCTAATCCAATCCCATGCTCGCCTGATACTGTACCCTCCATCTCCAGTGCCCTCACCATCATCCCATCCACGCAATCCGACACAGCTTGGCGTTCTGTCTTATTATCTGGGTTGTACATGACAACCTGATGAAAGTTGCCATCACCAACATGTCCCAGAACACTATTGAAAAGCCCGAGTTGACTGGCTTTTTGCTTCGATATTTCTGTAGTTATCTTGTTAGCACAAGCCAATGTTGGAGGGGTTCATGCTGCTCACCGATTAGCTCGGCCATTCGAGACAGAGGTACGGCAACATCAGTGGACCAAATCTGTGTGCCCTCAGGTCGAACGGCGAGGTTTGCCCACAAAGCTTGTTTTCTGGCAGACCAAAGGGATTGCATCTCATCCTCAGTTTTGGCAAACTCGAAGGAACGACAGCTGTTGGACTTGGCAATCTCTTTGGCCAATGTGATGCTGTCTTGAACCGCATTCTGGGAGCCTGAAAATCTGCATATTGGTGAGTATTTGGACGTATTCATAGCCGCGTGATACTTACTTGAGGAAAAGTGTCGAATGTTCGTCCCATACTCTTCCACCTGCTCCACCGCTCTGGTTAATGACCTTCATCTGAACATCATCCATCATCTCCAAAGCAGCGAGAGGTATACCCCGTCGCATCATCTTGAAGGCCGCATTTGCCGCCTCCTTGACGGTTGAGAAGGTGGCGGTTGCAACAGAGAAGTTCTCCGGAATTATAGCCAGCTTCAGCGTCGCTTCAGTGATTATGCCCAATGTACCCTCAGATCCGGTGAAAAGACCTGTGAGATTATATCCAGCCGATGTTTTCCGAGGTCGGCGACGGGTTTTGATAACAGATCCATCTGAGAGCACTACTGTGAGATTAATAACATAATCCTTCATGGTTCCATATCTCATGGCATTGGTACCACTGCAGTTCGTAGCTATCATGCCACCAACCAATGCAGTAGGGCTGGGATCAAGCGGCAGAAAGAGACCAGTATGCTTAATTTCTTCATTCATATTCGTCCAATTGACCCCAGCCTGGACCACGATATCCATATCCTCAGGGTGAAACGCCACGATTTTATCCATGCCAGATAGGTCAAGACATACTCCAGAATACGGTGAACTGAAATTGCCTTCGACGCTGGAGCCAGCTCCGTATGGAATCATGGGAACTTTATACTTGGTGCAGATACGTGCAATGCTCGAGACTTCTTCTGTCGTCTGCGGCCGAACAACTGCCACTGGTCGTACGTCAGTATTTGACGTAGACCACTCTGAATAGCCATGCTCATCAAGGTCATCCGAGTCTACGCTCACGAGGTCTTCACCAAGTAGCTGGCGTATCTGATCAACAGCCTAAATGATCAGCGCCCCGTATTCAATGACGTTCGCAACCACCGAGTCAGCATACCTTTAACATAGTTGCTCTATCTGCATATGTCATTTTCACGGGAATGAGTGAACTGCTGCTTTCTCTCCATCTGGGAGGGGTGCCCTCTGCTGACACACGGAATAGATCAACGCCTACGGATGGTGCGAGAGCCATGCCGCTCACTGCGGCTCCGAGTCCCAGCAAAAAGTACCCTAGAGGATAATGTTTCTGCCGACTGGACCGCGCAGTGGAGGAATTACGTCTTGCGAATGGAGGATGTTGACGGCCAAGGGTACATCGCCTGGACAGAGCTAACAACGATGGCTGGGATAAACTCGAGAAAACGCGCGATGTGAGCACCATCTTGTAATATGTGTGTATGTAAATGCAATGTAAAAAGGTTAGTGTATTGCCACTCTTTAAAAGTATAATAATCATAGGTAGATCTCAATAGGATAAGTAGAAAAGTCTGTTTCTCACGTGCTTCTGATGGCAATAGCCAGATGAGTTTCACACCATTGCTCAAAACTGGAGATGAGTGAATTGGGGAAACCGTGGCCGAGGCACGTCGCGGATTCGGATATTCTCAGAGCAGTCTAGCGAGCTCGATATCCGACCGGCTCGGATATTTATGGAGTCTCCGGATCCGCGTTGTGGCATTCCGTTGTGTGATTGGCGTGATTTGACCTGCTTTGTGGTGGGCTTATGGGAGTGTGGGGTAGTGCATTGCAAGCCCATGTTCAGTCGAAGTGATCGGATCTGGGGCAAATCATCTGGGGTTGGTGCAGTCGAGGCATCTGCCATCAATGATATAAACCCACAACATCGGTCCACTCTGCTCATCTTACCCCAGACAACGGTTGTGGCGAGGTCCTTCTTTCATCGTCCTCGTTGCTTCCATACTCTGTTTCGGCTTCTGATATGATCCATTGTCTATGCCACCTTCGATCACAACCATGACACGTCAAGAGGACGAAGCAAGCTCCAAGGCCAGCATTCACAGCAAAGTTTCTGCCATCAATCTCGAAACCGTCCCAAGTTCAGCAATTGGAGCCCGCGTCGAGCTTGATGAAGAGACTAACAGAAAGTTGCTCCGAAAGATTGATCGTAAACTCATGCCTGTCGTAAGTCATCTTGACCTGATTGTATGATCTAAAAATGACTCCAAAAGCTCTGCTTCACTTACGCTCTGCAATACTACGACAAGGCCATCCTGAGCCAAGCGGCCATCTTCGGCTTGCGAGAGGATCTGAAGCTCACCACTGGTATCAGGTACTCCTGGGTATCTCTTATCTTCTATTTCGGATATATTGCCGGTACTTATCCCGCCTCATTTCTCGCCCAAAGATACCCAATTCGAATTGTCTGCACGGCTATCTGCATCATATGGTCTTTTGTTATCCTTTGTATGCCAGCATGTACTTCATATACCGGACTCCTCATCAATCGCTTCATGCTCGGTCTTGTCGAGGCAGGTGTATCGCCTATCTTCATGCTCGTTGTAGGCCTCTGGTACACCCACTCGGAGCAAGTCTCACGATCTAGTTGGTGGTACTCCTGCAGCGGAGGATCTCTACTTATCTCACCCTTGATCAATTACGGACTGGGCCATATCAAGGGAGGCGTTCTCAACTCCTGGCAGTGGATGTACCTTATTGCCGGACTCGCTACTCTGGCCTGGGGTATTGCCCTCTGGTGGCTGTTCCCCGATAGTCCCCAGCATGCCAAAGGCTTTACAGAAGCCGAGCGCCATCTTCTCCTTGAACGAGTGCGAGAGAACAATGCCGGGACTGAGGATAAGCGTTTTAAATCCTATCAGTTCCGGGAGGCTTTAATTGACTATCGGCTTTGGGGCATCATGATTCTATCCATCGTGTCCTGCACAGGCTCCGGCGCCGTCACGACCTTTGGTACCATTGTTTTCAAGGATATGGGATTTGATGTTTTTACTTCGCTATTGCTCAACCTACCCATTGGAGCCCTCGCTTTCATTTGTATTCTCGGATCAGGCTACATTGGCAGGAAGGTCCCCAACTCAAGGTTGTATATCATCGCCGGAGCATGTCTTCCTGTCATCCTCGGTTGTTCCTTGATATGGCAACTTCCAAACTCGAACAAAGCAGGGCGCATCATTGGCTTCTATCTTGTCAACTTCTTTTCTTCCGCATGGGTTCAATGCATCGGCCTGGGGACTTCCAATGTTGCTGGGCATACTAAAAAAGCTGTGTATGCCGCTTCGACGTTTATTGGATATTGTCTTGGAAACATCATTGGTCCCCTCATGTTTGATGCGTAAGTGAACAACGGGTCCAGATACATATAGAGCCATTTATGCTGATTATTATAGGAAATTTGCCCCTCGTTATGACCAATCATTCACTGGCATCATGATCTGCTTTACGGTCTGTGTCTTTGCTGCCCTTGCGCTCCGATGGTTACTTGATCAGGAGAACAAGCGTCGCGATACAGCTTATGGTTCTCCAAATCACAGCCACGGCTTGGAGGATCTGACAGACCGGGAAAATAAATCGTTTAGATACAGGCTATAGTTGTGATAAACAATGTCAATGTCAATGGAATAAAGAATTGATGTTATAGTAGCTTGGCTTGTCATTACCGCTAAGACAGATCAGCTACAGACCATGTATTGTTTCTTATGCCTCGCTGTCAACACAATATGACATAACATATACACCATTTCGTAGGTAATTGTATGGTCTATAAGAATTTGTTCCTTTGGGCTTGCCTCGACGCCATGTGGGACAGCTGCATTACTACTCGTAGATGTCAGCTCCCATAACAGCGACATGCTGAGTGGCATTCTCTGGACTGATACTCCTACCCATAGAGTAACCTCACCATAACGAGAGGCATTATATCTACCTGTATTCCGGAGGGCCGTACCAAAAGCCGCGCCTAAGAGGGTACCAATTTCATCCTGGTGAAACTCAGCTCCTTGTTAGGTGGACTAGTTGCAATGACTGGCTCGTAAGGAGAAATGTCAATGAATCACCGAGGCCTTCTTCACTATTATGCTGTTTGGCTTTTGGGCGAAGGAAGACGGCGTGATCTTAGCTTGCTCTATACGTAATAGAGATCCAGACGTGGTGTAAAGCGACCTTGTACTAACTGCACCCTTAGATTACTGACAATGTCGCCTATTGAGAGCTATACGAGTTGGTGGCTTCCAGCTATTATGCCTCACAATGCAGGCAAAAGCACCGTGACGGCAACTGGTAATAGGTTGCACACTCTTTGACAATCCAACTTAGCGGAGACGCCGGAGATGCAGATATATCAATATTGTGTCATTCACTCTTCTGCCGGAACTTCCGAAAACCCGTGATATATAGGTTTGTAAGCTTACAGAGTTTAAAGTAGTGGGATGTGGCTATGTTACCGTAGGGTTACCGTCTCGGAATTTCTGAACACGCGAGTATGGTTGAAACCCAATTAAAGTAAGGTTAACCGCCGCACTCAAAGGTTCATCTAGTCCACAAGGGTAGCATGACCGGGAAGCAGAGTAAGCTAAACCATAGCCCCACCATACCCAGTGTACAGATACAAGTTGATGTATATAACTTGTTAATAATGGCATATAAGTGAATTGCAGCAGGTAAAGAAGCTGAGTACCGATCCTAAAAAAGATTTTGTTTTATTTATACATTACGTTCCGCATACGTGCTGAGGGCTTTCACATGCCAAGCGATAGTTACCTCGGCAGCCAGACAAGTGGTTCTATGCCTCCGTTTACAAACAGCCCGGAAGCTTACCAGGACTCCTTTAGTGGATTGATCAAACAAAAATTGAAGAAATATAACAACAGGGTTCACGAACTGCTTTTTGTTATTAATTCATCAGACACTATTCATCAGAGGTCAAGACCACATTCTGTCGTGACTCACCCAGGTTCATCTAGTTGAGGATCCCAAAAGATGAATGAACGCACAGTGCTCGCGCTACGGCCAGCCAAGCCGTGAAGTTTAGATCCATTCGGCAGTTGCATATCAATACAACGTCATCGTAGCTGGAGGGTTTCGACTGCAGATCTTAACCATTTCCGATTCAAGAGCAACACAAGTGTCCCACAACACGCTTCTCATGAAACCGCCCATGACATACTTATACGCGGTTACGGAGGTTGCGGAGTCCTCATTTACTCGTATATAGGAAGGAGGCTTAATTATAACAGTCAGGTCCGTGAATCCCGGGCAGCGAAACAGTATAATAATGCCTAAACATAATACCAGAAAGTCTTGATTTTTAATGCTTTTCGACTATCAAGCAAACTACATGCAACGCTTACACTAAATACAACTATACTACATCTTTTTCACCGAGCCTCTATCCGCTGTTAGAACTTCAAAAATGGCTGGTTATAAGACCCATCTCACGGTACTGCAGAAAACAGCTCAGGCCACTCCATTGCTCACAGCCCTCAAGATACCACAGCTTTCATCAGATGATGAGCTCCAAGGGTGGAAGGATATCACCTACTCGCAGCTTTTGCATGACGTTGAGCAATTTGCCAAGTATTGGTCTCGTGAGCTTTCGGAAAAGGGAATTGACAGTGGATCAGTTATCGGGTTATGGTAAGTAAGAAATTCCTGAAGGGTCAGACACTGTCACTGACCTGCTTTGAGGCTGAGGGGAATTACTTACCTGGATCTCCTCCATATATGGGGCATATCCAGAGCTGGATACATTCCTCAGCTTATTTCGGCTCACTTAACAAGCAACGCTGTGGTCGGAGAGCTCCTGAGCGAGAGTAAAGCAAAAGGTCTTATCCATGATGCGGCAATTGCCGTGTCTGTGGGTGAAGATATTCCCACATTTCCTGCTGTTGACTTCCTCGATCTGGCGGTCGAGCAGTCCTCGCTGGCTGAACTCAACAGCCCCACATCGGGTGAGGAGATTGTTTTTATTCTGCACTCTTCTGGATCCACGTCTGGGAAACCGAAGCTGGTTCCTGCAACGGCGAGGTGGCTGGATTGCAATATTCGTAAAGCCCAGCACTTTACATTCCGGGGTCCGGGAGCTGAATACCAGGAGACTGTTGTGGCTAAGTAAGCGAGCAAACTATCAAAGTTAGCATCGGCTAATACAACTATATAGTGGAAGCTTCTGTCACGTCGCTAACACGCTCGCATTGATTTCATACGTCAATAAAGGCTCCTGCATGGCTCTGCCCTCGTCACTCCCCTATTCACTTCCTGAGCTAAAGAGAATTGTTAAGGAGTGTAAAGTGACAGTGCTTAACATGTTTTCCTCGTTCATGGCCGGCGTCATCAAAGAAGCTCGCAAGGACCTCGAGCTTCTGGCCATGCTCCAGAGCTTTGATGCCTGCACTTATGGCGGACTTCCACTGGAGGAAGCTGAAGGAGCTTGGGCCCGGGAGAAGGGCATCAACCTAGTCGACCTCTTCGCCAGCACAGAGGTCGGTTGTATGTTCATGGGCGTTGGGGGGCGGCATGGGAATTTATTGCGGATATGGCCTGGATCAACTTTTGAGATGCGACCCATATCCGTCGTGCCAGATGACACTGTTAGCGGTGCATCCAGCAATGCTGCTGACGGTGCACCAACTGGGAAGCTCGTGGAATTGGTGGTCCCCAAGCATGCGCCCGAATGTCCGCACCCTTCGGTCTGTGACCCAACAACAGGTGACTTCATTACAGGCGATGTCTTTCTGGAAGTCGGACCAGATCGTTACATCTCCAAGGGTCGCAATGACGATTGGATCAAGATGGAGATCTCGCTGCGCTGCGATACGCGTTCCATTGAGAGCAACGCACTTGAGACGTGTGGCAAGGATCTCATCAGCGCCGCGGTGGTCCTTGGAGCTGCCAGACCTTCACCAGCGCTATTTGTCGAGCCCAAACAAACTGAGGGACACGATGGATTGCAGGCTGAGATTTTGCGTCGAATTACGCCCTTCCATGAGCGCAGATATAAACACGAGCGTATCCTCGACTCGCGACTTATTATCGTCGTGCCTCATGGAACACTACCGAGAACTGCAAAGGGTAGTATACAAAGGAAACTGGTCGAGAGAAAGTTTAAACAAGACTTGGACAGGATTTATTCAGAAGTGTACCCTAGGAATCAAACTTGAGATTTATCAGCAACGTAGAAATCAAATTATTCGTAAGAAAGTTGATTACAAAAGCTTCGCCATATCGCCGGTACTTGGCAGTTGCTAATGCTTTCCTGCTTCTGCGCCAAATCCCAGCTGATATCTTTCCCTTAGTTCTGCTACTGTTGGCCCACGTGGTCTCTCTTCCTCATCAGGCACGCAGAATTCTTGCAGTGCCTCAATACTCCAGCCCTCTTATCTATCCTGCGAAACTTCCCCTATCGCGGACCTCTCTCGGCCACCTTCCATGAGGTCAAACATGCCAAATAAGTCATGACCACATATTAACATCAACAGTCAATCTAAACGTGGTTAGGCCACCCCTCGCTTACAAAGAGTAACGGATCTCTTGGTTCTCCCAATCAGTCTCATCAAGATCAGCCTGGCCTGCGTGTTCAAGAATGTGTCCATTTGAGACAGCCTCAGCTCCATGCTGCTGATTTCTTTGTTTATTCCATCTTGCCATTATCTGTCTCATGGAGGCAACAATGACAATGTTAAGAACATAACAGGCTACCATGATATTAAATGCAGTCTGGGTAAAAAGATTAATATAGACTGATAGGTCATGGAGTAGATACTTAGAACTTACCTTGTAGCCAGGGGCTTCTTGCGCAATAAACGTAAGTGGCCCAATAATGTACCCAACGCAAAATCCAACAAATAGCATTCCACTGACAGTAGCTTTCTTTGTGTGCCCAGTGATGTTACTGGAAACCAAACTGAGAGTTGTTGGGAAAGCACTTGCTTGTGCGCAAACCAGCCAGATGCCTGCAAGACGGGCTATCTTGTTGGACTCTGGAAGAAGCTTGACCATCAAGACCCCAGCCAAGGACATAAAATTAAGAATAGCAATGGACAGGCATCGCGCATTCTTCAATGTCATCGAAATACTTACAGTCAGGATGACAAAGAAGAGAAGAAACGCGCCTACTGACATGGACAGAAGTTGAGTTTGGAGCACACTGTATCCAAAGTCCTTTATGATAACGCTTCCAAACTGTGATTGAACTGTTCAGTAGCGGTTCCAATTAAATATATGGGTAGACAAGGCGTTGGGCATTGTGCATCACTTACAGCAGTCAAACCACCACCTGGAATGGTTGAAAACACACAAAGGAGAAAAAGCAACCAAGACCTCGGGTCTATGAAGGCTTCCCTCATCTGTGCATAGTTCCATTTGCCTGTTTGTGTAGAATGCCTCGCTCCCTGTACTCTTGCAAAAGCTAGTTTCCTCTCGTGTTGATCAAGGAACCAAGCACTTTGGGGAGTAGTAGGCAGTAGCCACCAAACAACCAAGCCCCAAATAAAGGTTGCTGCTCCGAAGATGATAAATAGGAACTAGGGGAGTGATTAGCTCTTGAACCACACATTATCTCCCGAACCATGCGCTCGCATACCTGCCAACTTTTAATTGCACTGTCGATATGGGAGATGCCATACGCCGTGATACCGCCTATGATATATGCCACACTAGCTCCGCCATACCAGAGACCGTGGCGCAAGGCATGTTCAGAGGGTTTGTACCAGGTGGACGTGATGATTGTAAAGCCTGGGCCAATAGCAGCCTCAAAAGCACCGAGTAGGATACGCAAAACAGCCAGACTGGCAAAGCTCTTGCCAGCAGCCATAACCATCTGGATGCCTGCCCAAATGAGCCTAGTTCAACACATCAGCACAAGTACAAATCAGTGTTATAGGGACTTTGAGGGAAGTGACATACACAGTCAAGACGACGACTTTGGCCACTGGGAATTTGACCAAGAGAATTGAAGAGAGGGGACTAGCAATAAGGAATCCCACGTAAAAGAAGCTAGATACCCAGGAGTATTGATTGCCACTAAGGTTCTAGGACATTGTTATTATCGTTCATGTTTCTTGTTGATATAGATGACAGGTTGACTTACTGCATCCTGCAAGATACCCATGATTGCAGTGTAGCCAAGGGACGTCTTGTCAAGATACTGAAAAAGGTACAGAACGAACATCAAGGGCATCAAACTGTCGCACTCTTAGATCAAAGTATAAATCATAAACAGTAAGTGACTTACTGCAGGTCAATCTTTCGAACCAGCTTTCGCTCCTCGCCCGGGGTCATTGTCAAGGTTGCGTTTGCCTCTCCGACACTGGCACTAGGATTCTTGTTCGAAAGCTCTATTGAGGCTTTATCCTGGCTAGGACAGCTGTGATTTTCCTTTAAACTCATGATGTTGTGTATTACTGGTAGTGTTGTAGTTCAATGGGGTCTCAAATTGTGATGATTCAAGAATTCACGTAGAGGTTGTGTTGCTCTTTATATACCACTCTGTCAAGCCACAAAGATAACGAGTAGAAACGAGCGATCCTTGGGATGAACGTGTGCAAGGCGGATTCCAACCTCGCCAACTATCTCGGTTATCGACCCCTCCAGCTATGGGTCCAAACCCAATTGCCCAGAAATGTGGCTCCGGGTACATGTACCCAGATCTTGAGCAATCCGATTGGCTGGGTACAGGTACCCGACTAGATTCTAGCCACTTCCCCAGATTCTTAGCCCCTCGACCTAAACGGGTACAAGTACCCGAACCGAAGTCAGTCTCCCCAGCTTTCTTCTCCCATTCCTGGGCCTCGAAAATGTATTTAGAAAGAGGAAATACCCTCGCCGATACGAGTGATGGCGAAAGCGTTGACACCTTATCTTATTACTACGTGACAAACTAGCTCACTGCATGATGGCCAAAATCCCTATGATCCCCGATCACATAATCATTCCTTGGATCCCTCCTCCGCGACCAAGATACATCCTCACCGGGGCCAATATCATTGACCCTGTTCAAGGCACTGTGCTAGAGAGCGCAACGATCCATCTCTGCGATGGTATCATCAAATCTATCAATGGGGATGCAACAGAATGGAGCGACGATCCGTCTGTTGTGGAAATAGACTTGGGCGGAAAGTATGTTTGTCCCGGCCTGATAGACTGTCATGTGCATCTCGCAGCAGTTCCTGGAAAGAAGGGTCTGGAGGATTTGAAGAATTGGAACCTTTCAGCCTCGCTCCTACGCCAGCCACAAGTCTGCAAATCTATGTTGGAGAGGGGATTTACAACCGTGAGAGATTGCGGTGGTGCTTTAGCTCCCTTGAAAAAAGCGATTGAGGACTATGTTCACCCAGGCCCGAGGCTATTCGTCGCTGGACACGCATTATCGCAAACAGGCGGTCATGCAGACGTCCGCGAACAGCTAAACGAACATGAGTGCTGCGGCGGAACAATCCAAGGGATCGGGCGAGTCATTGATGGCGTGCCAGACTGTTTGAAGTATACCCGGGAGGAGCTTCGCCAAGGTTCCGACTTTATCAAGATCATGGGCGGTGGTGGTGTGGCTAGTCCAACAGATAAGATCGAGCACATCCAGTTCTCAGATAAGGAGATCAAGGCTATTGTGACGGTTGCGTCTAACGCAGGCACATACGTTACCTCTCATGCCTACACACCTCAAGCGATCCGACAAGCAGTGAACCAGGGAGTTCTGGGTATCGAGCATGGAAATCTCATCGATAAAGAAACCGCTGAACTCATGGCAGCCAAAGGAGTCTTTCTGACCCCGACCCTAGTTGCTTACGCAACTATGGAGCAATTTGAAGGCTTTCTCTCACCTGCTTCCGCCAAGAAGAACAGGGAGGTATTGGAGAAAGGATTGGAAGCCATCAAGATTGCAATGGAAGCTGGAGTAACGATATGTTTCGGAAGTGACCTCCTCGGGCAGTTACATTTTGCGCAGTCCCGCGAATTCGGGCTCCGGTCGCAAGTCCAAAGTTCGCTTGAAGTTCTGCAAAGTGCGACCATCAACGCTGCTCGAATGCTTAGGCAGGAAGGTTTTTTGGGCCAGGTCGCTCCAGGATTTGCTGCCGACCTTCTGATCTTGAACGTGAATCCACTGGAGGATATTACCGTTCTGGATACACCTGAGAAGCATGTACTGGCAACATTCAAGGATGGACGAGTCTTTGCGTCAAGGTGGTCACAACTGGAAACCTACTTCAGTCGAACAGTAAATATTGCTTAGCTTGTAGACCCAATCAAGAGACGCATTACATTCTATCATGAAACCAAAGATAGATACTTCTTGCCAAGTTGAAGTCAGCATATGTTGGTTGTCAAACTGAATATGTGATGTGCAAGCCTATGGAGAAACGCCTGGTTGATTTGCTGACACAGCACTTAGTACGCATTGTTCCCCCACAATATAAGCTTCTATCGGCTTTTGAAGATCTTAAGAAATTTATTTCTTAGCCTTATCGGATTCAGCCCCTTAAAATACTTGAAAATTAGTGCTGTTTTGCCTTGGCTGGTAGATATTGTTCACGTGATTGCTTTTAGTTTCAGCAACCCCTCCTTCAAAGTCAAACCTCGTCATCCACTTTTCCTCCCGAGCGCTGCGATTTGTCGTCTGATAATTGAAAAATTGATATTGTACCTGAGTCATCACAATTATCGAGCTTGCTCTGTCTATAATGCCCCCTCCGCCGCAACCAGGCCCATCGAAGAGACACCGTCCGCACGTCCCTTTAGAAAAGCGAAAAAGAGCGGTACGCGCATGTCTATCTTGTCGAGGTAGTAAGAAGAAGTGCGTCTTGACCTCTGTGGATCAATGCGAAGAGTGCACTCGGTATGGCCTTGCATGCACATTTGAGCCGGTTCTCAAGGATCGTGGCAACCAACCATGTGATGTTCCATCGAGACTGTATAGGTAAGTATGACTCGCTTGCATCCTAGCTCTTCATCCACCATTTTCATACAATCTCAAAAGTTTCATGTACTGATTTCTTGACATAAAGCTCGTCAGTATGGGATACGGTGACTACAGACGTCTCCCGATGTTTGCAAGATAGATTTCCGGACATCAAGCTCAATTCTGAACAACTGTCAATTGTTTCAAATCTCTTCAATGAAGCTGTTTGGAAGAGGAGTCCACTTTTATTTCTTCAAAACGGTAGTTCCCCTGGACCATTATCTATGGCGTCGGAGCCGGTTCCCCCGCCCCGAGTTGTCGCCGAGCCTGAAGCGAACAACTTGCCAGCGACAGTAGAGAACGGTATGTTTCATGTTGATTTGGCAAGTACTAGCTCATGGCTGATTCTCTCTGGTAGATCATACGTCTTCGGTATCCCACGCTAGCTTCCTAGCTGCAGTCTCAGAGACTATCCCCCCGGTCTCTTCAAAGGATCACTACGTGCGTAATACAAGCCACGACAGCCTCATTCGTCTTGGCATGTTCTAATCAAGCATGCACAGGATCGGTTACATGTCAACCCCCTCGCTCAGCAAGAGGATGCATATTCTATCAGTAATATACTCGACCAGCTTCCTCCCCGCGAGGTTTCTGAAGATCTTGTTGATTTATTTTTTACATTTCTCGAGACTAACTGGTACTACTTCGACAAGAAGAGGTTTCGAGCCATCTTTACCGAACTATATGCTGATAGACCTTCCACGCAGCAACTTCGCTATGCCAATGTCTGTCATGTTCTTCTCGTCTTGGCTTTGGCGAGTACTTTCAAGCATTTGGTCGAACCATTCCACTTTATGGATGTAGACCGAGATATTCCAGGTGCTAAACTCTTTGCAAATGCTACCAGGCTAATACCCAGAGTAATTGCAGATAACTCTGTCGAGAGCGTGATATGCTCCCTCTTGGCATCCTTATACCTGCTTTCGACTGACGATATTGAGCACCACCATATCTATCTGGCATTGGCCCTGAATCAAGCACTTGGCCTCTCGATGCACCGCGAAGCGGGGAATAGCGAGGAAACTCCTCAAGCTCGGGAGGTCAAAGTCCGGGTCTTTTGGACTATATACACTATGGAACGGTATGACAATCGTTAATGTTTTATGTATTCATGACAGCTGACATTTTATATAGTCTAATATCTGGCATCATGGGTCTTCCAACGATGCTACAAGTCAAGGACATCAGCGTTTCGCTGCCACAGAAGCGACAAGATCTCGATGGCGATGACTGCCAGGCTGTCGATCGCCTAATTGCCATAACTAAGTTGACGATGGGGATGGATGAGATTGTCACTGAAGTGTATGGAACAATCTATTCTTTCATGTCAGAAATATCACAGTAGCTGACGAGCTTCAGGCCCATTGACAAGAGTGAGAGTACATACAAATGGGCCTTATTTAAAATGGAATCTCTCAGGCCGTCAGTTCCAATCGATATCTCCAAGTCCCCAGGACCGTTGTTCCGAGCCAATGCCCACCTACAGATAATCTATCTCATGATTTGGGTAAACGTTAGCCGCGGTGCCACATTACGTCTTGTTCGCCAAACACTTCATCCTTCATCTGTCACAATGGCTTTAGGAGACCAAGAAGCATATCTCAGATCGCAAAGACTAGTGGAAAAGTGCAGAGAGGCAGCCACAATCATCATTAACTGGATTACTCAGTTACATCACCGTGGCCTACTCGCCAAGTATTCGTTTACAGATTTTCACACATGCAGCTCTGCCACTATTGTACTTTTGTTACACTCTCTCCTTTATCCCACTTCTGATTCATTACCAATAACACAAGGCATAAATGCTCTGAAGTTTATGGCTGAGGGCAGTAGGTTGGCCATGAACGCACTGCGACTTATCGAACGTCTACAGGAGGCTATTCAGAAGTCTAGTAGTGTTGAGATCTCGGGCTCTACCATGAACCAACCTTCGCTATCAGGGATGGTGGTGGATCTGGACCTATCCCAGATTCAGCCTTTGGGCACTGCTGGAAATCTTCCCCTCGCTTCTACCAGTAACTTCGAATCTTCTATTTCACCCACCAATCAAACCTTGTTTCCGGACTTGGAACCATGGCTACTAGAATATTCCGACCAGGACCTAATGCTGTTCGGATTCGACGGGTTTGGTTCAGTCTTTAATGCAGATGTTTCTTAGACATGAGCTCAAGAAAGGACAGTATATTCGTTACGTTATGTGGTGTCTAATTAATTAGATTCTTCTAGCTATTAAAGCCTCAAGATAAGAGCTTGGTAGGCGTTTTATTTCCAGCTTAACTTGCCCATCGAGCATGTTTGTGGTGACTCATGCTTTTGAATGCGGGCGATCTAATTCACAGATTTCACACTTTTTACTCAGGCGCTGCCTGACACGATAGTTGTCGGCTGTAAATACATAGCTACAGAGCGTGCAGATGGTAGCATGCTCCGTAAATTGAAGTGAAAATGAAGCTTCTCAAATGCAGAGTAATGATCTTCGCGTGGTAGGATTGCTCACTAAGTTAGACGGCATCTGCCAATTTATTGTATGACCATAGTATAGGTTAGTTGGTCTCATTAGTTGACATGGGCTAAATGGGAGACGAAAAGTGGTTTTGATGGATTTAGCAAGGGTGGCACGGTCCCACGCGTTCCTTCCGTAAATACTTGGGCGGGCGCGTTACACGTCACCGATATCAATATCAGAACATGAATACACAGTATCGCAGCAAAAATTCAAGCCCATACCATTCAAAGCCAGTGAGAATTCACTCATCGGCGCCGTCTCCATGCTCTAATCCAACTTCTGGAACACCAGATCTAGCAAGTCCTTTGCCCTTCTGGGCCTCTGGCGACCACTCGCTCCATCGCTCCCAGGCGTCGTTGAACTTCCTTAATGTACCTTCGATGGCTGGCATATCATTACCTTCGGTCTCACCGGTAGTGGTCAGCCATGATCCGAGACTATAGAGGAATGTGCTGAGAACCGCCATTGCAACGAGGGCATATGAGATCTCGAGAAACGTTCGCATCAATCAGCCAAGTGACGGTCAGACTCAGCTTATACCTGACCAGTGGAAATGATACTGGAGTCAATATCGAGTCTAGACGTGACCCAGGAAGAGCAGTACAGCTTGGATCGAGGCCACTGCCTTGCAGCTTCTGGGGTGGTTTGGTGTCCTATAACCCTTCAGCCTTAGTGAACCACTGAGCATAGACATTGAGGGATCGAAAATATGGAAATACGGCCCAGATCCGCCGGTGTATCCCGCCTTCAACGCAAGATATCTTAGGGAAGTGGCACGGCTCTCTGGGGTAACCCATGGGAACGCAATCCCTGCCCGCAGCCCTGTTTGCCAGAAGCGCTAGATATCCTTGGCACTGAAGATAGAATAAGTGTTAGAAAATTATTAAAGGTTGGCCCAGAATGACCGACGACAACCAATCAAATAACCGCCGGCGTACAGCGCGCTTGAACTAACGTTTCAGGAAGCCAACAGTCAGCCAAGTCATAAAACCTGTAACCACATTCCCTATTAACAAACGCCACAGCGTATCAGCGTAGTCCTCCATTCATTTCAAACTATTCTAGATCCACTCGGCGGCATGTTGTAGACAAACCGACACACAGGTAATTAAAGAAGATCTTATATAATTATCCATCACGTCTGTCCTGGTTATAGTTTTATTTTTCCATAGCTCAGTTATACTTTCTTTTACAGAGGGCTCGGGTTTCTTATATTCATTCGTTATCTGTCGCTCCTTTTAATTCCTTGTTCTTGCTACCATATACTTCATCTATCAGAATGCGTTTCCTTTCTTCGTGCGTTGTTGTGACCTTGGCCCTGGTGGCCAGTCCAGCCTCTGCCTTCTTCAGGCTGCCCTGCAGTCGCCCCGTAACGCTCCAGCGGGTTGATCCCATCGTCAATCCGGGAACGCTGTCAGCCCACGCACACACTGTTATGGGAGGGAACGGGTTCAACTTCACCATGGATTTCGATACGGCCAGAGCCTCGACCTGCACTACTTGCAAGGCCCGAGAAGATCTGAGCAACTATTGGATCCCCAACCTCTACTATCGCGCCCCTGATGGCACATTCGAAGACGTCCCTCAGACAGGTGGCATGCTGGTGTATTACCTACAGCGATCGGATCCCAAGGATCCAGAATACGAGAAGGGCTTGCTTGCGTTCCCCGAGGGCTTCCAGATGTTGGCGGGTAACCCGCATCTGCGAAGTTTCAAAAACACGCTCGAACAAAGGGCCATCTCTTATGCCTGCCTTGGCGTAAGCGGACCCGAGACCCATGAGATTCCTCCCCATAATTGCCCCAATGGATTGCGCGCTCAAGTAATGTTCCCTTCCTGCTGGGATGGCAAGAATCTGGATTCGCCTGACCACAAGAGCCATATGGCGTATCCGGATCGGGTTGATAGTGGCGTTTGCCCACGTTCGCACCCAAAGCGCCTCGTCACGATATTCTACGAGGTAGTCTTTCAGATCGACCAGTTCAAGGACAGGTGGCATGGAAGCTCGCATCCTTTTGTTTTTTCCAATGGCGATCCGACCGGCTACGGCCTGCATGGCGACTTTCTCAACGGTTGGGACGTCAAGGTCTTGCAGAAGGCAGTCAAAGAGTGCACTGATGCTTCTGGAGTCATTGAGAAGTGCTCTGCGCTTACATTCTTCGACGATGATGCCATGAACGGATGTCGCGTTCCAGTCCAGGTCGATGAGAAGACTAATGGTGTCCTCAAATCACTCCCCGGTTGCAACCCTGTTACGTTCGGCCCGGAGCCTGCTACCCCGGTTGTTGGTGAAGCGTGCAATGCCACTAAAAAGATCAGCCCACCGAAGTGGCCATTCACCGACGTTACCGACACCAATAAGTTCCGCTACCTGGGATGTGCCAAGGACACTTACGGTTCCCGCAGCCTTAACATGGCCCAAACGAGTGCCGATAACATGACGATTGAGTCGTGTCTTGACTACTGCGAGCATCAGGGTTACTTGTTCGCCGGCCTCGAATACGGTCGAGAGTGTTACTGCGGGAATGCCGTTGATAAGAATAAGCTTCCTGTCAAGGGACAGCTGGGTAAATGCGAGATGCCTTGTGCAGGTAACAAGGAACAGGTCTGTGGAGGTCCAGGCGCCCTTTCACTCTATCAAAAGTGCAAAGCATCAGAGGGTTCGTGCAAAAATGCCGAGATTATGTAAATGGTTTTGTTTTCAATCTGTCATGGTTGCTGGCTGGCAGCAGCGCATTGATAGTGACTCTCCAGCTTGTATAGATTCTTTTCACCTTCGGCCTCAATGGCAACTTAGATAGTTATTAACTAACTACACTTACTTCAACCCCTTTTTCAATACTATACTACTTCCATATGCTTAGGATCTCAAATCACTAGCATCGCACTGGGGAGCTCAATCATCAGATGAAATAAATAAATAGCCCTAGCGGTATTTTCCGCCACTAAATATCCCACTAAATAAACCAGACGCTAAATCTGCGTAGCGTGCCGTGTAGTCATTGGGCACATGATGAACAGTTTCCCCGCGTTTTAAGGAGTGGACCGCATTTCACCTACAATTTCGGATATTGCCTGCTTCACGTTACCCAAGCTTCCTCCTCGACCCGTATATTCATCAAGCAGTCATGGATAAGACGCTGAGACGTCGAGCCCACAGGCAAAGATCGCGCACTGGATGGTATTGTCCTGCTTCCTATAGAAACGGAGTTGCTCGCTTGCTTACCTTTTATCTGTTACTTTTAGTCTACCGTGCCGCATCCAGAAGATCAAGTGCGACGAAACTCAACCCTGCTGTCAACAGTGTTGCAAGCGTAATCGCGTATGCAATATCTCAAGCTCCCGATTCCGCGTCTATACTCGCAGCTCTGATCCTGATCTTGTGGCGGCCCCGACGCGGTCGAAGCCATCAGCACCTGGCCCTGTTGATACGAGTTGCCACGATGCTGACGATGAGAGTATCAACGCCCATGAGAGAGATTGGCATTTGTTTTTTGGTGAGCATAGCAGACCTCAGGATGTAGACGTGAGCGACGAAACAACCAGTGTCCCTAGCCCCATCTCAAATGCTGTCTATGACTCGGGTCGCATCCTGGTTCAGCTGGCGAACTTACCCACGGTCCATCTCAATGAAGCCCAACATCACCTGACGAGTGTAGCCACAACGGCCGGTATGTCGGGCGAAATGAGCTCACCTTTATCAAATAGCATTGCAGTCCAGTCAGAAGTGCCTCGACGAGAGTCAACCATCCCCGAGGCATTCGATTTCGTCGTTTCGCCGTCTCCTTTTGGAACAGATGAGAGTTTACCGCATTTGCCCGCAATGGTCGCGGCGCATGCTCTCACACCATCTAACGACTGTCAGAGTGCAGGAGGCTTGGCTTCGACGGATTCGACAGACCGGAAATCGGAGATTGTGGAAACCGACCCTGAGCT
This sequence comes from Fusarium pseudoanthophilum, assembly GCA_013395995.1. Taxonomy (NCBI): domain Eukaryota; kingdom Fungi; phylum Ascomycota; class Sordariomycetes; order Hypocreales; family Nectriaceae; genus Fusarium; species Fusarium pseudoanthophilum. Next base: position 27,757 of record JAAOAR010000768.1, on the reverse strand, counting down.
GTCCTTTTTCTTGCGGCAATTTGCAGACACAATGGGAAACTGGTAAGTAGCCCCCAAAACTCATGACCGTCGCCTTGCATTGTAACCCTCTTTTTATAGGATGGATTTGTTCGACATGGATCGACATTACCATCGAGTTATACCAATGCTCGCATGGAGTAGTCCATTGCTTCTTTATTCTGCCTGTGCCGTGGCAGCTAAGCAGCTCACCTTAGTTAAACCATCTCTACAGGAGCCTCAATTCTATATCCACCCCTGGCAGACCAGCTTCCAAAAGGACTTTGCATGGTATAGCACCAAGTACTACGATCGTGCCATTTCGCTACTGCTGGGGTATGTCTCTAACCTCAGTTCAGGAGATTCTGGGCAAGAAAACGCACTACAACAGAGCAAGCATGGTCACAACCCCAAGCCATGCGGAAATGAGATCATCATAGCAGCCACTATATTATCAGTTTACGAGTTCCTCACCGCTAGTGACCAGACGTGGTCTGAGCACCTTGATGGTATCCGATCCTTTATTGGTCTGTCGGAGGAGCTGGGCTTTAATTTTCAGCCCACATCAGCAGGCCCAGTTCTTGATCCTCTACTACCAAGTCTGCTACGTGCTGCCTGCTGGAACTTTGCCAGACAAGATTTTCTTGCAGCTTGTAAGACTTCTTTCTTATCTTGACATTCTTAAACTCCATTGATTCCCAACTAAAGCATAGCTAACATGGCTAGTGATCAATGGTCACAAAACTCGTCTCGATACGGAAAACCCAGTGATCTGGCGACGAATGGGTCTAAGCGTGACTGAAAATGGAAAACCAATAACCCACGTGGATTCGCGTGTCTCAGAGGATGCCCATTCGGAGTCTTTACGGCCTGATATCATATCCAACACGCTTGTGTGGCTTCTCTCAAAACTAGCCAACTACGTTGCCACCGCAACCGATTCGAAACAGCAACCTACATCAACACATAGTCTAGAGGCTACATGGCTCTCATTGAAACAAGAATTTGAAACATGGCACCGAGGTCTGCCCTCAAGCTTTCGGCCATCATACCGAGTGCGACGCACGCCTCAACACAATGTTGAGAGAAGTCAAAGGTGCAGGCATCAGACTGAATCGTTGATCTGTTATGAGACGTGGTACAGCAGCAGTATGTGTGCCTCTAGCATGCAATCTTACCACATGAGTCAGATTCTTCTCTTGATTCACAAGCCTGAAGGGCTAGTAGTGCCTTTCTCACAACCCTCTGCCTCGGGAGGCCCTCTCGATGCTTTGACGAGGTTTAACCAGATGAACCGGGTACTGCAATATCATGCTGCAGAGATTTGTGCTATCGCATTGTCCAGACCGGAAGCAGCCGCGAGAATCCATATGCTGCAACCTGTTTACCTGGCAGGTCGTTGTCTACACACCAAAGCTGACCGTGCTATTGTTCTTGGGCTGCTTGAGTCCATTGAGATCGAGTTGGGGTGGAGCTCGAGATACCGGGTGGATGATTTACTCAGAGAATGGGGCATGGACCGGCACGAGATCATGCACTGCTGTAATTGATCTTCTCAATGTTCGGATACTGGTAGTGTGATTCGAAGATACATATCACATCTCTCTGCATCTTCCTAGTAACACCACAACTACATAGACTAGACTTGCTTGGTTCCAGGTCTGTTCTCGTTTTAATATTGTCGTATTGTTATTCTTCTTACATTATCTACATGCCAAGTAACGCAAGCCTGTCAGTGAACAAACGCCATACAGACGACACCTTACCGTTGTCCACAACTAATGAAAGACCAGTAAACGCCGCTAGCAATGCCAACAAGGGGGAAATTCCACCGCCTCTCTTGAGGTCAGAAACAAACCGGAAGTCTCCCCAACGGATAAAGATACTTCTGAGCCAAAAGTGCCACTGCCATTCAGGATAGATCAACAGATTCTTGCCTGTCTTTGGCTCGACATACCAGTTGCTGCATCCCGATGACCAGACTAAGCTCTTGCACTTGGACTGAATCCATGAGTTCTCTTCGTCTTCAGCCTGCTGTTTGACTTGTACAGCCTCCACTCTTTGCGAGGGCCAAAGAGATACTTTTGACGGGTGCAGGGAACGAAGAACGGGATCGATGACGCGGAGTGTAAAGTTTACCTGGCACTCGGTCGACCACGTAACTGACAGATGACCGGTGAGTGTGTTGGGCCCCATCATGATGAACATGTTTGGGAATCCGGCGATGCAAGTACCGTAGTAGGCTTGGGGGAGTCCATCGTTATGCTTGTTCCACTGTTCAAATCAGTCTGTCAGTCATTTTATTTATATGTGAAAGATGAGTGCCTACATGATCTTCAACGGTTTTTCCTTCTAGACCGATAATCTCCATCGGCGCGAGCAGCTTTGTCGTCTCAAACCCAGTAGCCAGCACAATGGCGTCAGCTGGAAGCTCCTTGCCCGAGCGAAGAAAGACGCTATGTCGCCCGATACGCTCAACAGGGTCGTCTGAGACGAGATGGAGATTAGGCCTATGCAACGCCTCGAGGTATCCCGTGTCAAACACGCGACGTTTGCAACCAACTTCAAACTTGGGAACCAACGCATCGACATACTCGGCCGGTGCATTCTCTTCAATGTACTTTCTAGACGCATTACTCAACTTCTGACGCGCATCTTTGCCCGTTGCAGTATTGAACATGAGCCACTCGGCCTCGAGCTGGGCGTAGATGATGGCGCGGAGTAACGTCATGGCACCAGGAACCCAGCGCATTATGAAGCGGAACAGGGTCGAATACTCTGGATTTGGACGCTCGAGCAACCAGTGCGGTTGTCGCGCAAACTGGTTGACGCTTCTGGCAGTCTGAGCAATGACGGGCACGAACTGCGTGGCGCTGCAACCGTTCCCAAGCACCACGACATTCTTACCGGCGTGGTCGAAGCTATGGTCCCACGTGGCAGAGTGGAAGATGTAGCCCTCGAAGCTCTCATGACCAGGAACCTCACATTTCTTGGGAATGCTGAGGGCACCGACCGCTGTGATGAGGATGTTGGCTCGTCGCTGAGTGACTTTGTTGGTACGGTGGTTGAGGATCGCAACGAGCCAGGTGCTGGACTCGGGCTGCCACTCGGCTTTGGTGACGCTGTGCTGGAGACGTATGTGGGGGTCGATGTCGTTCTGGCGAGAAACGTCTTTGAAGTAGGCTAGAATCTCAGGCTGCATGGTGAACTTGCGCGTCCAATGCGGGTTCAGGCCAAATGAGTATGAGTAGAAGTGGGATGGGACATCAACTCCGCAGCCGGGATATGTGTTCACGGCCCAGGTTCCTCCAACTTCAGTGCCTTTCTCGTAGATTTCGAAAGTGGCATGTTTGTACTTATTTTGCAGTTGGATGGCGAATCCAATGCCAGACATGCCAGCGCCAATAATGAGCACGTCGGTATCAGCAGCAGCCATTGTCATGAGAGCAGGGGCGGCAGTTGAATAGAGAAGATGAGATGTTAGCCAAGAAAACAAGATCTTGCAGGCGGGAAAATAGATTTGTCCAGTATTGTTTCTCTTTCTGCCGGGGATCAATCTTCTCTGGCGTTGAGCTTGCTAGTACCAGAGAAGCATGAGGATAATAAAGCCTCCAAGAGTGCTTTAGAAGGTCTTGCACTGGTTGACCTTGCATTAATTTTTAGAAGCGCGCCAGAATTACCCTTTTAGATAACTAGTGAGCTTACTCGACTGCCGCCATTTCCAGCGATGCATGATATGATACAAGCGCCGATCGAACGCTTAAATTTCCAAATCGGGAGATTTTATCCTCAGCAACATATCATGTCTTTGCACGTCTCTTTACCATGCTATCTCAGTCGGCTCCGCAACTAGGTCTAGTTACATACATACCGCATTATCGTCCGGGACCTAGTAGGGAAGCCACATTTGCTCAAGACGCGGGGAACCAGTCGGGAAGGTTCCTACTCCTCTTTCAAACTGGCTTTGTCTTCTTCATCCCTCTCAGGCCTCAGCGACCCTTGACTGAGCATCTCAGTAAAGGTTCAGCGCAAGCTCCGAGTTAAGTTGATAGACAAAGGAGCTGGAAGACACCAACTCGGTATTCGGCATCTGTCTTAACTGAGACATGGCAAGTACTCCTAATACAAGAAACATAACGATCAAGACAAGAGCTAAAGGTGAAATCCTCTCCGTGCGGGAGAGTAGTAATGGCATTGCATATGCTGACCTTTCGTATAACACGTCTCTAACAATCCGAAAAAGACACTAGTACCAGGTTGATTCAAGTTATCTGCAACAGTATTTCCTACAGACATTGATAACCCAGCTCAGGCATGCCTCTTTTGTGAAAGGATCTCCCAAACCTCATCGACGCCCTTCTTCAAGCCGCTGACGGTATGTCCCGAGCCAGACGGCCCAGCATCATTGAGAACATGGACCTCTCTTGTTTGGCCTTTTCCAACCTCCAAAACCGTTCCTCCAACATATTCATCCTTCTCAACCAGACTGAGCATTGCCAACGCAACATCCTCAGGCTCTACCCATTCGTCCTTTGTGCCATCGATCCACGCCAGCTTCTCCGGATGCTCTGTCCACAGTGGTGTTTTGATTACTCCCGGTGCGACTGCTGTCACACGGATGCCAGCCAGGCCGGTACTTTCGGGAGGTGTCTCAAGACCTCCGAGCGACCGGACGAAATGGGATATTCCAGCCTTGGCTGCACAGTACATGGGCACCGACAAGACTGGGCCTTGTGCTGCGATAGATGAGATGTGCACTATAGATCCTGGCTTCTTGTTCTCTGTGAAATGCGCAATGGCCTGTTGAGTCGCATAGATCGGGTGCGTCAAGTTGATGTCAAGGCTTGTGAAACGACTTGCGCTGTGCACGTCTTTTGATAACGCTGAGCCGGCTGGGTGCCAGAAGTTGGAAAAGGGCTAGAAAATGTCAAGACTTGTGCTCGTACATAGACTTGGTATCATAGACTTGAGGGATACTTACCGGGTCGTATACGCCAGCACCAGGGCACACGATGTCATACCCTCCAAATTCCTTCTTAGCAACCTCAAATGCGTGATCGAGTTGATCCCATTTTGTGACATCGGTCGGCTGGTACAAAGCCTGAGAAGGGAATGCCTTCAGTAACTCGGTCGCCTCAGGCCGTAGGGCAAGGTCGGCCATGACAACATTGCATCCCCGGTCGAGGAGGACTTTGGAGAAATGATAGCATATTCCTGAGCCTGCTCCTGTGACAACTGCGGTTTTGCCTTTCACTGTGAGTGACATTGTCCTTTCGTGATGTATATTTTTCGTCCAAGGTAAAAGAAGCTCGATGAATGACTGGCGGCTGAATGCAAGCTTGTGTAGATGATGCAAAAACAGGTTCGACTGTAGTCAAGTGAACTGAATGAACAACAAGTCAGTGTTTGACTTTAAGCGACCTGAGAGGAATGCCTCGCTTCCGGTCTATACTCCACACAGAGAGTGTTGGCAGCTCATGATATGACTCGAAATCTAAAGCATGGTTCCCCACGATACTAACCCCGCAGGGTATTCACGTGTCATGCATATCTAAGATTAGTTCGAGGACCTGGAGGTCTGGCAGATGGAAATACGAGCAAAGGTTGCACCCAGCGCTTAAATTTCCACTTTGAGTATCGCACCAGCGTTTTTGTAACCGAACCCCGCAAAGATCCTCGATTCCACCGCAAATTCTACTCAGTCAAGTCTAGTTCGCTCACTGAGCACCAGTCCACAAACGGAAAGATAAGAGTGCCGACTCGGCTAGCGTTACCCCGGAATTCATCAGTCGGCCCCAGATTTCAAGGAGTCAGAATGCGGAGAAGCAAACAGACTTCCAACCAGTGTGAGATCTTGATTCGCCAATCAAGATGCTGATCATGTATCAAGGCCCGCATTCCACTTTGTGTTAAGTGAATTGAAGTGGCTCTTGGCATTCAAGTACAAAAGGCGATCAGCAACCCATTTCCAGGCTACAGGTCTTGCAACACAGGGTCATGATCTTGTGAGCCGTCCATAAGCATTTGCTAGCAACCTCATCAATCAAGCACAGTTTACCAGTCCTTGGTGACTGAGAGTACACCATGGGCCGAAAGTATCTTGGCGGCTCTGGAGAGAGCCTGACGGTTTGGATCAGTCTCGCAGCATCAACTGTGCTAGTCTTCTATGGCTACGATCAGGTATGAGAAGCAAGCAGACAATCCTGTAAGACGACTTCTGCTAACAAGACCAAACTCATCAGGGCGTTTTTGGCAACATTCTTGTCTCCAAAGATTTCATCGAGACCGTGGGCCATCCTTCTGTCGAGGCACAAGGAACCATGACATCTGTATACAACCTTGGCTGTTTTGGTGGCGCGCTCTCAACGCTATACACAGGTGATAAGCTTGGGCGACCCGGGTCGCTCATTGTTGGAAGTTTGATCATTGCCCTCGGCGCTATTATTCAGGCTACTGTTTTCGGTCCAACACAGATGTATGTTGGTCGCGTTGTAGCAGGTAAGACCTCGGCTCCCATGTTGTCCCTTTATCAATGAAGGTTGCTGATACACATGCTTCAGGTATCGGAACTGGCATTAACACTTCGACTGCTGGCGTATGGCAGTCAGAAACAGCAAAGACTGCCAGCCGTGGCAAGCTGATAATTATTCAGATGGCCAACTGTATCACAGGCTTTTCCATCTCTAATTGGTTGACACTCGGCTTCTCATTCGTACCAGGAAGCGCCAGCTGGAGATTCCCTCTCGCATTTCAGATATGTGAGTTCCATTCCAACTGTCCTTATACACTAAAGCCTCTATTGCTAATTTGCATTCCAAGTCTTCTCTGCCCTCGTCTGTCTTATGTGTCCCTTTCTCCCCGACTCTCCCCGTCTGCTCATGCGCAAGGAGAAACATGAAGAGGCTCTCGAGGTCCTGGCCGCGCTTGAAGGGCACGGTGCAACTGTGGACTCGCCCTCAGTACGAACACAATATGCCATCATCAAGGATATCATGGACAAGGAACATGGTGATGAGTGTACATGGTGGCAGCTCATCACCGGGCGTGGTCCATCAGGTGCAGTAAGGAGAATGATTCTCGGCGCATGGATGCAATGCATGAATCAGGTTAGTTCCATTGTTCCCCATCTCCATTACTCACGATTCAATGGTACGGAGAGGGTTGACCTGAAGTACTAGATCTCGGGCATCAACGTAACTAGTTACTACATGACATACGTCTTCATCAACGCCCTCGGCCTCAGCGAATTCATGGCCCGGGTTCTAGCTGCTGCTGGCTCGATCGACTACCTCGTCTTCTCTTTTCTCGCCTGGTTTGTCATTGAGCGTTACGGTAGACGTCAGGTCATGATGGTGTCTGCTGCCGCCTGTGCTCTCTGCTGGACCATCATCTCGATTGCCGCCTCCCAGATCGAACTTGGCAAGGGCAACCGATTCTCGTGGGGTTGCGCCGCCATCTTCGGTTTCTTTGCCTTCTTTGCGGCGTTCGGTATGGGCGTCTTGGCCGTTCCATGGCTCTATCCTACAGAGGTGAACGCTTTGGCTTTCCGGGCCAAGGGTGCTAGCTTGGCTATGGCCTCCAACTGGTAAGTCAACATCGTACCTTCTAGCAATGTCTACTAACACCATGGCTTAGGATTATGAACTACATGGTTGCTCAGATCACGCCTCCAGGTATTGCCAATCTTGGCTACCGCTTCTGGGTGATCTGGGCTGTGATCTGTGCTGCCTTCGTGCCGATCACCTACCTGTTCTACCCCGAGACTGCAAATCGCTCTTTGGAAGACATTGACCGCTTTTTCGCCGAGCACCCGGACATTTTCGTCTTCCGCAACAAGACTGCTACTCAGCTCGCAAGGCCTGACGTTTACTTTGAGGCAGATAAGGCTATCGCTGAGCAACAGAAGATCCGAGGCGAGGCAGATGAGAAGAGCATTACTAGTGCAGTCGAGAAGGAGTTTGCTTAAGAGTGTACTAAACCGTTGAGTAGAATGAGTCGATACTGCCTAAATAGACAATGCTAGGAGCTCTGACATGAAGGGAAGCTTCAGTTCTTGGTGTTTAAACTAGCAGATTTGGTACCTTTAGGTAGATGCTTAATGTGACTCTATGATCTGTCAATAGACAGTCAATAAAGATCATCAGGCAATTTTAAATACAGTAATGACTTGCAGAAATATCTGAACTAGCTATAATCATTATAACTCTCTTAAGTATAGCCTCCACGCTAGGTGCCACAGAAATGAGGCATTTCGTACCCTATGCCGAGACTAGGTTTCTTTACTTCACGTAATCATCTGTATTCTACTGGTGTAAAATTTCGGTACCCCAGTATTGCGGGGTACTGGTGGATTTCCTGCTCTGATCCTGGCCCAGACAGAGAGCATAACGTAATGTGATTGGCGCGGAAAGCCTGAAGTGGGACAAGCACTTCCAAGACTCCAAGGGCCACAGAAATTGTGAGGAGAGACGTATAGGGTATTATGCCGGGTAAATAGAATCAAGAGATCTAATTACACTGGCAGTCTTGTTTGTTCGCAAGAGCGATTCCCTATGTATATAATAACTATTTATATACAATAGGGCATTATTCCTCGTTTCTCTCAGCTCACTCTTCTTGGATTTGTCTCCTACGATAACCAATCTGTCTACCAATGCGATCATACATAACCTCAATGCTGGTAGCCGGTCTAATGTCCGGTTTCAGTGCCGCGACATCGGCTAGGATGCCGCTAGACATACGCAGCAATCCGGTCCTATTTCAGGATCTTCCAGATATAGATGTTTTTCGGGTCGGGTCTGTCTACTACTACTCGACATCGACCTTCGCCTTCTCTCCTGGGGCTCCAGTCCTGAAATCCTACGACTTGGTGAATTGGACGCCAGTAACGCACAGCGTTCCTGACGTTGCGGATTTTGGAAAAGAATACAACCTCAATGGCGACAACGACCGCGCTTATGTCAAAGGTGTTTGGGCGAGCTCAATGAGATATCGCAAGTCTAACGATAAATTCTACTGGATGGGCTGCATTCAATCCACTGGCAAAACCTTCCTCTACACGGCTCCAGGGAATGGTGCCGCCGACAACGACGGCGAGAATGACAATTGGGAATGGACTCTTGAAGGGACCATTGACGAGTGCTTCTACGATAATGGAATATTCTTCGATGATGACGATACCATGTACGTAACATGGGGCAACCGACAGCTCCGAGTTACTCAGCTTTCCGATGATGGGCTGAGCGTCGTGCGGACCGAGACCATTTACGACAGTGGCGATGATTTGTATCTCGAAGGCGCCCATCTGTACAAAACCCGAGGCTACTACTGGGTGTGTCCTACGAAAGTTGCTAGCGGCCAATACATCCTTCGCTCAACTAAGCCGTTCGGCAAATACGAGGTCCGGGAGTTCTGGGATAATCTTTCTGGTCCACTCTCCAACGCCGGCTATGCTCACCAGGGCGGCATGGTGGACACTCCCGAAGGCGACTGGCATTACCTCGCCTTCATGGATGCTTATCCTGCCGGCCGTGTTCCTGTTCTGGCCCCCGTCACGTGGTCTGAGGATGACTGGCCATCAATTGTACTCGATGCGAATGGCGGCTGGGGAGTGACATATCCTATGCCGGTTCGGACAAACAAGACTGTCCCAGGTGTCGAACGTCTTGATGACTTTTCCGCACCAACCTTGCATCCAGAGTGGGAGTGGAATCATAGCCCGGACTCAGAATACTTCGAACTCGGGTCAGACGGCCTGGTTCTCAAGACCGCCTCTGTCGTTGGGGATCTCTTCAATGCACGAAACACTCTTACTCATCGTATTACAGGCCCACGATCTGTAGCGACCTGGCACCTCAATATCAGCGGTCTCACCCAAGGTGATCGAGCTGGTGCAGCCATATTCCGCGACGAATCGGCATATATAGGCGTGCACAAAGATACAAATGGTACCAAGATCGTTTTTGTGAACGAGATCAATATGAACCAGCAGTGGCAGACTGTCAGCAGAGGCACGATCGCAGCAACAGGTCCCTCCATAGACGCGCACGAGATCTGGCTTCGTGTTGAAGCCGATGTGACCCCAGCTTTCGGTCTGTCTCCCGTGAGGGAAGCGCACTTCTACTATAGTCTTGACGGTGAGAACTGGAAGCAGCTCGGCACATTTGTACTCCATAATCGGTGGCAGTGGTTCACGGGCTTCCGTTTCGCGGTATTTAACTTTGCGACTGCGAAGCTGGGTGGCAAAATAAGTGTTAGGAGCTTCAAAAATGCCTTAACTTGATGCTTATCGATATATCTTGGGTCCAGGCCCTGTTATCTCATTTCTATCTGCAGAAGGAGAGGAACTCCGAGGAAAGTGCTGATCGCCGTCGGAAAGGGAGCATGGCCGCCGGCCGCTAGATAAACGAACCAATCATATCTTCTTACAGTGAGCTCCATATCGCCAGATCGGAGGCCGTGGGGTCGATTTGAGATCTGGAATCATGGATTGACAACTCTGGGGCGCTGTCAGTGAGAGTGTAGCTGAATCGGGTTGGCCGGCACGCGATATGAAGTCGCCTTAATTGTCTGTGAGCTGAGGGTTGTTTTTCTGACACGATAAGAACAAGTAAGGCCTTCGAGTTTTAGTCACACTTCAGCGTATCACAGAAGATAACGTTCATAGATCTCACTGGCCAGGCGGTAACGGCAGCCACGAATTAGAGTTAAGTGGCGATAGAGCTAAGCTGGATCCCTTCTGGCTTATCAATAGGTCTTATGATTTATCGATTGGGGGAGATAAGCTTTACAGCGTGTTTGTTTTCGGATATCAACCCCCAGACTCCCCCCATTTAGTTCCCGTTAAAGCGCTTGGCATTTGTTTCCAACATCTCGGTTTCTAGTGCACTCCTATTGATTGACTTGGTACTGCGCTTTCGCTGCCCGAATTCAAGATGCAGTCAGACGGCTCCGACACTAAAAATGGCTTCGGGGTCACTTCCGACTCCGAACCGGGGCAAGTCGGCGCGTTGAGGCGACGACGATTCGGCTTCAACTTCAGCCTCGAAGTCGACCAGGAACCGAGCTCTTTTGCAAAGTCGAAGAATTTTTCCAATGCGGATTTCGACCCGATCCCGCCTTCGAAGCGAACCTGGAATTGGGGTGCCTATGTGGCTTATTGGATGGCAGATGCATGGGCTGTCTCCAACTGGGAAGTCGGTAAGCTTGCTTGCTACTTTGTTCATAGTCACAGGCAGAGCGCGAATTGCTAATGTTTCGTGGCTTAGCCTCATCAATGATTGCTGTCGGACTGAGTTGGCGAATGGCGATTGGAGCCTGTGTTCTTGGTAACTTTCTCATGGGTATTGTCATTACTGTCAATGGAAGAATCGGAGCTATTGTGAGTCTCTCACTTTGTGAGTATGGCTCCTCATCGACTGACCTGTTCACAGCTCCACACTCCCTTCCCGGTTCTCTCTCGCATGCCCTTCGGCTACTACTTCAGTTACTTTGTTGTACTGTCCCGCTGTGTCCTTGCCATTGTCTGGCTCGGGTAGGTGCACTTTGTCCTCTTGATTCCGCGAGGCGTGACTGACAGATGTTTTATAGTGTGCAAACCACGACTGGAGGTCAATGCATGACCGTTCTACTGACCGCCATCTGGCCGAGCTTCGCCAACATCCCGAATCACATTCCTGAATCTGAGGGTATCACCACTGCAGGCATGTGTGGATTCGTGCTCTACTTCCTCCTTCAGCTTCCCTTCTTGTGTATCCCGTACACCAAGGTACTACTCCATATACAGTTAGAGAGCTGAACACCAGGCTGATTACTACAGGTTCAATACTTCTTTGCCTTCAAGAGTATCATCGCCCCGATCGTGTTCCTGGCCGTCTTTGGCGACACATTGCACAAGGCCGGTGGAACAATCAGCCACAGCACTGTCATTTCCAAGGGCACTACCATTCACGGTGCCACTTTGGCATGGGCCTTCTTTAATAGTGAGCGAGGCAGTTCCGGTTATACTCTCTTTCATCCTCTAATAACTGAACAATTCAGATCTTAACGGAGTCTTGGGTAACTACTCCACGCTCGGTCTCAACATCGCCGACTTTTCGAGATACGCCAACAAGCCCAGCGCTCAGAACGTGCAGGCCATCGTTATCCCCTTTATCTTTAGTACAACTCTCCCTTTCAGGCACCCTGCTCAAATTGCTAATTAGTGCCCTCAGCCATTGTCGGTCTCCTCGGCATTTTCACCGCAGCTGCTTCCCAATCTGCATACGGCGAGGTTCTCTGGAACCCCATTGATATCATCAACTTGTGGATGAAATCGGGTTCCTCCGGTGGTCGTGCTGCAGCTGCATTCGCCGCCATCGGCCTGATTATCGTGACTCTCGGTATCAACATCTCCGCCAACTCAATTAGTGCCGCCAATGATTTGATGGCTTTTGCTCCCCGGTATATCAATATCCGACGTGGTCAAATACTTGCCGCCATAATTGGTAGCTGGGCTTTTGTTCCGGTACGTAAATGCAACTTGTACCTTTGTTGCTACGATATCCCAGTCTCCAAAACTCCGAGCTCTGTTAACTAAATGACTGACTCAATGCTGCAGTGGAAAATCCTGGCATCGGCTCAAAAGTTCATCGCCTTCCTCAACGGCTATACGATTTTCCTGGGTCCCATGACCTCTATCCTCATGACAGAGTGCGTCCTTCTTGCGTGTGATAACTCTGTAAAGGTCCACTGACTCTAATCCTTTTTCAGCTACTACATTCTCCGCCGCGGCAAAGTCTCGGTCCCAGACATGTACGATTTCCACGGCATCTACCGCTACTCGCAGAAATGGGGAAGCAACTGGCGTGCTGTGGTTGCCTTCTTCATCGGCTGCACTCCTCCTCTTCCTGGCTTCATCGATAACATTGTCCAAGCGGGCGGTGGCCATACCGGAGTCTCGCTAGGAGGTCAACACCTGTAAGTCTAATATTCCATCCTGCCCCTAGTCTTGTTCATGCATTCTGACTGAGGTATAAATAATAGCTTCTACATCGGCTATGTTTACTCTTTTATATCTGCTGGCGTCTTCTACTATATCCTCAACCACTTTTTCCCAGCCCCTGAAAGCATGGTAGAGTTTGCTATAACTGGAGAGGACATTATTGCTGCTCAGGACGCCAAGAACTTGGAAAGAAAGCAAGATGGGTTTTTAACTAAGGAGTCTGCTTAGATACATCCTTAGAGCATAGAAGGTTTTACAAATTGTCTAACTGTGTTTTCTTTAAGAATATAAATATCTTTAACTCTTAATTTACTACTAAGGCCTTAAGTGTAAGGCTCGCTTTTCCTTACGGTCCCACCACCCAAGCCCAAAAACTGTACTAACTGTAAGAATAAATATTACCACTACAGCGATCCAAAGCTCCTGATGGATACGTAGCGTATAGCTACGGTCGCTGGTTTTTGGTTGGGCTGAAGGTTCAAACCACACAAGTGTAGTGCTGAAGAAGGACTGTTGTTTAATATGCCTATCAGTCAGCACAATGAAACCTCCTTGGCTCTTGTCTGTAATGGATTGTGGAAGTAATGGATGGGGAATTACGCACCAGGACCAGACTGGCGGGCAGGTAAAACATTGCCACAATTGTAGTGATACGTATAATGCGCGAATCCTGATATGTCTTGTTTGCCAGTGAAGCCATAGTCTTCGTTTCCATCGAATCATTCTCAGCGATCTGGGTGAGTTGAAGACTGTTATATTGTTGAATTTGCTGTGAGTTCAGACTAAGTATATCATCGAACTGTTACTCTCTTGTGTTAGTGTATACTAATATCTAGTACCGCTTCTTCTAACTGTTAAAAACAATTCCTGGGACTCCTCACTATTACTCGTATATCTTTAGAATTAGCAAGGAGCTTTTGGACCGTCTGCCTATAGTTCTTTAACTCGGTTGTGACGTTGTGAATCTCGCGTTGAAACTCGCAGTGAAGAGTCATTGGTATAAAATCGGTGGCCGCTTTCGCTAGGGCATGTTCGTGCCTGCTAATTTTTAAAGTCGTCTCCAATGTATTGGAAAGGATAGCGTTGGCATGATGCAGTTTCTTGCGAAGGAATAGAATGTCCTGTTTAGATGAAAATGTGACTTGGAAGTTCTGAGGCTTCTTGGACAGCGATACTGTATCAAACTGGGGTATCGTTAGCTCGAAATAAGATATAAAGGAGTAATCTTATAGGTTAACATACTGACTCCTTGAGACTGTCTGCGATATAGTTTAAGTAATCTCTATAGTTCAGAGTAGCCAAATTGAGATATTTGAGATGCAAATACATAGGATGCTCGGCGGCTTCGTCTTTCTCCCTCGTGTCATGCTTAGCTAGAGGGTGAATGATGACCCAGTCAGAGAGCCCTCTAATGAAGTCATATCTATGATATAGGGCTGAGAGACGGCAAGACCATGGATCCTGTAAATCACGCCCATGGAGTTCAAAATATCGAAGGTTGTATCCGATACCTAAGTCGCAGTAAGCTATCCGATTCAATATACCTATAGAGCGAAGCATCTCACTGGCAGTCATGTATTTGCTCTCCGCTGGCAGGCATGTGTCTGGAGACGTTTGAGAAACCACAGGCTCGTCTTTTGATCCCGTTGAGAAATTAAAATGACAAGACATAAAGTCTTCGTCCTGCGAGCTCCACTTTCGTCTAAAGCTCATTACAATTTTCAGAAAGTGAGGTGACATGTGGAGAAAATTGTATATCCTCCAGAACATCTCGGGTGTGATGTTGATCCGGCTCCATGAGTTTAGGCGATCGAGAACTCTAAATGATACGGGATTAGTGCCTTGCTTGTTGTGAAGTATATAGAACCTCAAAGTTCAAGCGTACAAGATTCTGTTTGAAGGCAAACGTGGTTCATCCTGAGATTTCTTAGTTAAATAAACGAAATAGCGTAGTCTTGAAAAGTTTGACCTCCAGTGCCTGTTTCAAAGAATCAAGGCTTTGAATGCTTTGTAAAGTATTATTCTGCTCGATTTCACTTTGATCAGGTGGAGCTGAATTGTGGCGTTACTGAGGTGAGAAGACTATATGCATAAGAGCCTTGTCTGCATCTTCAACAAATAGTTCAGATATAATAGCTTCAAACCTGGATCTTCCGGGAACCCCATCTTGCTGCAAGCTGCCACTCAGCACCATACTTGGCTTCTGGAATGAAGGGCAAGAAAGAAAAACAGTCAACGACTCAAATAGCAAAACATTGAGAGAATAACCGTCGGGCGAGAATATGCGAGGCCAAGTTTCTATTTACGATTTTGTTAGTTCCAATGCAGCCAGGCAGTGCAGTTTGACAAGTAAAGAGGCTGTGTATGAATGTGTTTTCAGGGTGGGGTAGGACCAGATACTCTAGACCAATTGCTCAATTTGTGGATTCGTGGAAAGACCGGATGGGGAATGACAGAAGAACAGGTCAGTATGTCATGAGGACTTAGATAATTTACCTAAACTCCTAGAACTGAAATGGCTAATTTTTACATCAAGAGATTTATCATTATGGGCTGCCTGGCTATTTTCTGTCCCCCAATTTACTGCATACGGTAGCTCTTCGGCTTTGGAGATCACTTTCCATGCTATCTAGGGTGCCTCGTACGGAGTATATGCATGAAAATACCAGCATGCAGCTATAAATCAGGCTGTAATACTGTAGGCTGCAGTTGACGCCCAACGCAAGTTGATGCCTAACGGGTTACTTATTCCGAAAAGTGTATAATTTCATTGCACTAATCTTTCTTTTATTAGTTGCGCGTAGTTTATAGTGAGAGCCAACCACTACAAGATGGCAGACGAAATCACCCGGCTTGAAGCACAGTACGTCAACAAGTCTAAACTTGAGAGCTTACTGCAATCACTCTTCGGCTCGACTTATGAGGTAAATGTACGTGTAATGTTTCCTTTTTTCTGCAATTTCTTCCTCGGCTTCTGTGTTAAAGCTCAGTGGCTAATCGAGATGGACTTTGTGTTGCAGGAAGGACGAGGCATTATTGAAGTCACGGCTGCCAGGCAGCTCACACGCGTGAGTACACAAAATCTACACTCATGCGAAAAAGAAAAAACTAGCTTACAGTTGTTATAGGATGAAATCAAGTCTGTAACGAACAATGCATAGTCTAGAGTTTGCATTCGTTTTGGCTGGCTGGTATAGGATTCGTGTGCGCTATTGTCAGGGAATTTTATCAATGCATTGCTAGTTTTGTTGAATTCACAGAATCTATCAATTCTTCGTCCCAAGCTGTGTGCATAACCCTAACTACTAATGTGCTTGACAACAGAAAGACTCTATGTATTAGCGGGAGGAACACGCTGCTTACCGTCACCGGAGAAATGGCGGCAAGTCACCGTAATCAACCCGTGTATGAAGGAGGGTAGAGGAAACAATTCTGACCTATAGAAGGCTCGGGTATGCTAAGTTGCACACGTGTCGCTGCGGGGTTTCTGTGTCTGACAATCACAACGAGCCTCATTTCTGTTCAGCATGTCAGCCAATGATTCTCAGTGGTAGTTTAATCCAGGGATCGCTCATTTAAGCCACTGTCATTGTTTAAATGGATCAGCTTAAGACCAATATCAAGCGTTTATGTCGAAAGAATGCATCGCAACGATGGTACATACCCGAAAGATCCCTCTTGGCAGTCATGACCGAGGACGCCATCAACAATACCTTGGAGAGATCGACTATACCCTCTCACCAGCACGCCGAGACTCTGCAAAGAGTAGTTGAAAGCGGCAGACGGATTTACTCAATTTTGGCACTGCTGGACTTCTATCAGTATCTGGCCAACTTCATTGAAGGTGACCAACTCGACGACGCTAAGCTTCCTTTTAGAATCGATACACTTCAAACTCTTGAGATCCCTGAAGAAGATGCCAAAGACTTTGAGGACAAACAGTGGGAGCTTCTTGCGCCTGTATTTCGTCGCGGTACTCTCAATAGACGTCTTGACGAGAGCCTTATCCTCCCTTTCACCCAAGAGAAGAGAATCGGTAAAGGTGCATTTGGCACAGTCTACGAGACCGTCCTTGATCCTGATCACCAACTACTTTCAGGCGAATTTTTTCCGCAAGTTGTATGTGCTTGACCTAGAATACCTTGACATTAAATTAAAGCTGATGCTGCACCTAAGGTAGCTAGAAAGGAGTTCCACATCAAGGGCCACCATCACAAAGAGCTTGAGAACCTGTCAATTCTCAACCATCTCAAACATGCCAACATTGTTGAACTTTTGGGGTCCTTTACAAGCGGAGACTTACACAACCTGTTCTTTCCCTTGGCAAGCGATGGTAATCTCTATGATGTTTTGTCATCAGATCGCCAAGCAGATTTATTCGCCTCTTCTGAAACAATGCTCGTTGAACTTGCTGCTTTATCCTCTGCTATCGAGCACGTTCATGATTTTTCCAAGGAAAACCTCGATCTGGAGTTGATTGGCTGTCACCATGATCTCCGTCCCCGCAACATTCTCGTTTCAGGCAGCAAGCTAATACTGGCTGACTTCGGCCTCTCAACGCTCAAGCCATCTTCACAAAACTCAGAGACTCCGTTCAAGCACAATGGTGACGATTATTTGGCTCCTGAGTGCGAAGACTGGGACAACAGCTTTGTCCCTGGTAAGGTTCATCGATCTGCTGATATATGGTCTTTTGGGTGCATTATGGCCGAGATTGTTACGTACCTTGTCTCAGGTCGTGAGGGAGTTGAAGAGTTTAGACAAAAGAGGAAACACAAAGTTCGAAACTGGACATTCTATCAATTTCACCAAGGCCTTGATCGACCAAGCGACGCAGTACATCAATGGTTATCGGACCTTGAGACTACAGGCCCTACATGCACTGCGTTGCTTGTCAAGAGTATATGCCAAACAATAGCTATCAACCAAGACTTAAGACCTACAGCTAGTAGTGTCACCTGCAAGCTTCGATTTATAGCTGTACACGAAATATCAGTATCGATCAACGAATTATTCAGGCAACTGAAACACGCAGCACCATCTATAGACATGTCCCTCGAACGCGAAAGGTTTCGGGCTTGGCAACATGCCATTGGCCTGGATGACCTGAAAGGGAAACTGTCTCAACCCAAAGGCAGCGGATCAAGCGACGAGAGTACCATGACACAGTATAGTGGAATAATGGAAAGTTTGCGTCGCCTTAGAGAAGACCTGCAAGACAGACTTTCTAGAGGACTGGACTCACAGCGCTTGGACTCGTCACGCCTGGTGAGGCTACAGGATGAGTTGCACTACTTCCTAGATCAACAACAGAAGAATGCATCACAAGCGTACTTCCGTGTCTCTCTGCTGAGCGGCCAGGACGCAGCTCTAGGCCCCCTCAACGAAGATTCCGACCAGACCCTTGGAGCAATCAGCCATGACTTGCGTATGCGAGCCAATATAAGATACATCAACAGCCTGCTGATTTCAGAGTCTGTTGGGGGTCAAGACCCCCCACGAAGCGGATTTGAACCTCTACTCTCAAACCAGACTATTCTTATCGATCCTAGTAGAATCCCGAAGTTGAAGCCAATCGGTGACCATCACTTTGGATCCGGGCTTCTAGAGAAGAGTGACTCGGATACTATAGTGAGCCGCCCCATATGGGTTGAGTGGCGCAGATACGAACATCATGGTGCTAGTGAAGATACTATGGCCAAGTTGTACGCTCGGGCTACTCAGACCGCCAATCTGTTATCCCAGAAAAAGCCCGATTCATTCCGAACGCTTGACTGCCTGGGACTCTTCCATGAGCCATCCAGAGGTGCCTTCGGCCTACTCTTTGAATTCCCTCCTTATTCCAGCAACCCCCCCATTGCCCTGACTGGTACGCTAACCGGCCATGGCAACGGTGCTCCTCTCGGAGGCACAGTCACGCTGGACAACAGGAATAAGCCTGTTGTCATGACTCTGCGCGATCGGCTCCAAAAGGATAATCCCACTTCAACCCACTCACGTGCTGCGACTGCGGCGCCCGACCTTGATGACAAGTTTAAACTAGCAGCAACACTGGCAACGTCATTATTTGAGTTGCACACTGTTGGATGGTTGCATAAGAGTTTGGCGAGCTCCAACATCGTATTCTTCCCTTCATTTACGTTGCTACCAGATTCTTCCGGCAAAGACACCGATGTTACAGAGCACGGCTGGGCTGCTAATAGCCAATCAATACGAGAACCCTACCTTGTAGGCTTTAATCACAGTAGACCAGATGACCCTACGACATTCACCTCTGGTCTCACAGACTCAGAGTCAAGACACTACCAGCACCCAGCGTATCTGAAGGCCGGTATTGGCTACCGTTTGGAGTTTGACTATTATAGTCTGGGGATTCTTCTCCTCGAGATCGGCTTTTGGAAGCCGTTTAGTAAGATCACCAAGGATTGGAGCGGCTCATTTGAAGAGCGCCGGCAGAGACTACTCACAAACCGTGTGCCGAAGCTCGCTCAGCATATGGGCCGTGATTATAGTGAAGCAGTGCGCTGTTGTCTGTCCAGTGACTTCCAAGGACCGGCCAGCGAAGAGAATACTAGCGAGCGAGGGACTCAATTACATTTTCGAGAGAGGGTTGTTGCAAAATTGTTGAAGTATTTCATATAAATTTAAAGGTAATTTAGATTAAATAGCTGGATTTAAATGCGATGTGCTGACTTTATGACCTAACAATAAAATAATTCCAGTGTCAGAGTCTTTTCAGTATACCTTTAAGCAGTAGGCTTCTAGCAGTGGTGGCTGTGCCACTGTCTCAGATGAGCTGTGGCCCAATTATGTCTCAACACATGCGTCCCTAGGCAGAAGTGCAAATCCAGTTGCTTACGCTATACTCCTAGTTCAGGCTCATCCTATCCCGCAATCTTGAAACTTTAAGGCATTTTCCATCTCTCTGTGATCACCGAGAGTAAAATGGGTTCTACTTTACTAGGTCCCCTTCGGGTAAGATTCTCCACTTGTTCATTATTGCAAATACCCTAGGCTAACTCTAAAAGTCGGCGGCGGAGGAGTGTTCAAAACTTGAAGATAATGACATTTTCCTTGAACAACAAAATGGAATGTTGTACTTCTCGCAGACGAAAAGTACACAGACTCCCGATCATATTCTTAGTCTAACTCATTCCACGTTTCTTAGCTCTCGCCTTTTCTCCAGCGCGGGGGTTTCTCAACACTCCAATTCTACCTCAGGATGGAACCTGATTACATTTCTTGCTGTCGTCCAAAAACTAGAGGTCCAAATCTTGCCAGTCGCATGGGAGCCTGGGAGGCAATTAATTGGGAGAGGTGGAACAAGCCAGATCAACCAGTCTGTCGTAACCCTCCAGGCGAGCTTTGCCTTCAAGCGTGTTTCTGAGGAGGACCGGCTCAATAAGACAGAGGAGGACATATACCGGTGTCTTATCAATGAAGTGTTGGTTCTTTGCCATCCTCGCGTTCGCGGCCACAGCAATATCCTTGACCTGCAAGGTGTATGCTGGGATGTGTCGCCAGAGAACCAAGATGCAGCCTCTCCAGACTTGGAAAAGCAATATAGAATCTGGCCAGTCCTGGTATTCGAGAAGTCACAGCTCGGAGACTTGTTCGACTTCGCAGGTCGACCCAATACCCAAAAGCTCACAATAATGGAGCGATGGATGATCTGCCTTGACATCGGAAAGGCGATAGCACACATGCAATCCAGCAGTAAGTGTGAACCTTTTCAGTAACTAGTATAAGAGCTAAAGGTGTACAAAGATGTTATCCACGGAGATATAAAGCCGCAAAATATTCTCATCTTCAAACGCGACGAGGGCTTCACTGCCAAGGTTGCCGACTTTGGCTACTCAGCTTGGTATGCCTCAGATGACAAGCACATTGTGCTTCCTCGGTCTCCTCTATGGCATGCTCCGGAAATCGATGAGTACCCTGAATTCAATTTGAGAATGGCACTCCAGACAGATGTCTATTCATTTGGCCTAGTCTGTCTATGGTTCATGTTTTACAGCTACTTGTCGGGAAACACCCCACTTCCTGGCCTGGATCTATCTACTCCATTGCTGCACTCCGACAACCCCAAGGAAAGGTCTCTTCAACTTCTATCCCGTCTCAAGTCTTCGAATAACAGCAACGTTTCTTTGAGCCAACTTGTAGAGCATGTACTGTGCCAAGAAAGTGGACTGGATCTTATTTTCAAAAACAGTATCTTATGCTTTTTCCAAGGATGTCTCGATCCAGATACGAATGTGCGAAGCCCTGACGTACAGAGCTCACTACAATGGGCCGTTAACTCGTGAGTAGCAGACCCCACATCTTGCGAAATGCACAATTTTCTAATGGTAGATCTCAGAGATACAGCTGACTTGCGAGTCACTTTGACTGAGATGTATTTCCCCACTGAGAACGATTTCAAGGCAAGTCTGACTACAAGGTACAGGATGTCTGTTCTAATACTCGGCAGCTTGAACCTTCACTCCATGAATTGTACTCTTCCGACTATCGAGTAAGATCTTGCATCCGCCATCAGTTGGAAGAAATAGTCAGATCAAAGCCAGAGACGCGACTATCACAACAGCTGAAGATTTGTTACCAACTCGAATTTGGACGTCCAGACTCAGCAACTAAGGTTATGTCTCTGTATGATGGTAAACCCCATGAGACGTCTCTGAACCCAGGCCTGGGAACCAATGGTCCAGGCGTATCATTGTTCGAACAGCAGGTTGCTGATGGCTACCTTTCCCCTGCACGTTCCCTCATTCAGAAATATGTCAACGATGGTGTTCTGGATACAGCCCAACGCACGATTGAAGCTGACATCGAGAGTCTTAGAAAGATACCAGAGACGCGATTTCTTGTGGCTCTGCTGAAGTCAGATCTTTCACTAGTCTTCGGTGCTCAGGGACAATGGAATAAAGCTGAAAACCTAGAGATTGAGTTCCAGAAGGACCAGGCGAATCTCTTGGGTAATCGCAATAGAGCATGGCTGGGTAGAACGTTGAATCTGGCGTACATCTACAACCATCAAGGTCTTTCAAAAAAGGCCGAGGAGCTTAGTTTACAAGCCCTTGAAACCTCAAATGAGATACTCACCAAGGAACACCCTGACATGCAGCTAGTAATGCTCACCCTAGCATCGACTTACTGGAGTCAGGACCGCTGGGATGAAGCATATGAACTACAGCGAAGAGTCATAGCAATCAGAAAAAGGACCCTTGGTGAAGATCATCCCGATACGTTGAGTAGCATGGACGAACTTGCGACTACATACTGGGCCCAAGGACACTGGATCGAAGCTGAGAAATATGCAAGAGAAATCGTCGAGATCAGTAAGACCGTGCTAGGTCAAGAGGACCCCCATTTCTTGGATCTCTTATCAAACCTGGCTTCGATCTACAGGGATATCGGTTGGTGGGACAAAGCTGAAGATCTCGAGTTCGGCATTCTGGAAACCAGGCGGAAGGTCTCTGGCCCAGAACACCCACATACGTTGGCAAGCATGGTCAACTTGGCATCCACATATGAGAAACGGGGTCGATCGGATGAAGCACTTAATTTAGTAACGCACGCGTTGCAGATAAGTGAGAGAACACGGGGTCCAGAGCACCCTCATACTCTTAGTACCACAATGGTGCTAGCTTCAATCTTGCAGGGCCAAGATCAGCTGGAGAAGGCAGAAAAGCTCATGGTTACGACGATGGAGACATTGAAGAGGCTTCAAGGTCAACATCATTCATTGACCTTGCTGGCGATGGAGAGTTTATGTTCACTCTACCTGGACCAAGCTCGGTGGGAAGAAGCTGAAACGCTGGGCCAAGAGGTCGTGGATGCAAGTAAAGAACGACTCGGAGAGGATCACCCTCGCACCTTGATGACAATTTCAACCTCAGCAAAGGTCTATCGCGATCAAGGCAAGTGGGAAAGTGCAGAGAAGATAGACTCGGAAGTCTTGGACAAAGCTGTCAAAACGCTGGGCGAAGAACATCCTGAGACTATGACCATTATGGCAAACTTGGCTATTTCTTACTGGGGTCTTGAGAAACTAGATGAGGCAGAAACATTGGAGATCAAAGTTCTCGAAATGAAGAGGAGGATCTTGGGAAATGGCCATCCGTCAACATTGACCAGCATTGACAACCTGGCAGCTACATATGTTGATCAGGGCCGTTGGGCGGAGGCTGAAGAGCTAGAGCTGGAACTACTCACCACCAAAGCAAAAACACTGAACGAAGACTTTTCAGTTGCAAGAACAACTGCAGAGACTGAAGCGATGCTGTTTTGGGATTATGACGATATTGAAGAGTCAGAAAGGCTGTGGCATATAGCTATAGAGACGAGAGGGAAAATTCTGGGCAAAGACCACTACTTTACAGTACATACTATGGAAAGACTTTTAGCTAGATATCAAGAGGATGGGCGGTCGAAAGACAGTGAACAGTTGGCAGAGCAGATTCGGGAGCTAAAGAAAGGTCGGAGAGAAGATAGCCCTTCAACGAATGCGGCGGCGCGACAAGGGGGGTTACTAGGCTTACTACCAGAGTATACGGATAAGGTTGACAGAGAGGTACTGAAGGACCTGGGGTTAGAGGTCCAGCTTAAATATAGATAACTATGGCTAAAAGCCTAATATTTACTACATAAAGAGCTGTTTTAGCTCTATAATTCCACCCTCATTCAGACATAATCATTACCATAAATCCTTTCGAAGCGCTTACCTTACAGCACTACGCCTCGATAACTTGTCAAGCTCATAACACCAGCACCAACGTTGGAATTTCGACCGCGGAACATATAACCCTCGGTCAGCATTGGTTTATTTACAAATCACTACAATGATTACCTTTCGACTCAGCCCAACTCAGCAGAACTCATAAACCTCTGCTCGGATCGTATTCTCTCAGTGCCAAGAATGCACATTTGCCCGGCTTTGATGGTCTGACGTCATCAATATGCAGCCACGCTGGCCTCAAAACCTCGTAAGATTTATATATTCCAAGGTCTGCCTGGACCTGCCCTGTAGACTCCCAAGTTCTTGATTCTCCTCTTTGAAGCCTGAAGGTACTACTTTACTTACGTCTTTACTGTTCTATCTCATGGTTCAGCATGGCACAGACGAGCCCCCCTACAACCGACGTGGGCTTCGTACAGCAAGGCCAGGTCGACTGGATTGCATTTGGCAAGACGGCAGTATCTATGACACTTGATATCCTTGCCAGATTCCAGGCTGCTGGAGTTCAGGAACTTACGTATGCGGGTGTCATGCAGCTGACCACTCGATTCAAACTTCCTGCACTTGGCCGCCAAAGGATCTGGGACGCGGTCCAGAGCCTTAGGGTTGTTAGTGGCGCCTCTAACATTCTCTACTTTGGCTTTGGCCATAGAAGTTTTCTTCGATTTTTGTCAGAATCCGTTTCAGGTCTCAAGTGCATTGCTCTCTGCTCCTGTCTCGGGGAAATATACTCTGAAGATATAGCCGCGAGGGTGCTGGCAGCTCTCTGGAAAGAGCTCGACTACCCGGAGAACTTCGAACCCTCCCTTCACCAGTTCAAAGCCCTTGCGAAGGCCTGTGGTGGCGCATTAGCCACCTCTCCATTCCCAGAGGTTGCTGGCAGGCTACATGGTCCCATCGCAGACGGAAGTGGGCGACTGGAATGCTCAGATCCTGCAGACATCGCCAGAGCACTAAATGGCCTCTTTGAGATCTCAATGGGACTTCGACAGAGCATTACGGTTATGGGAAACTCTAATTGTAGCTTCATTGCTGCGGTCGCATATTGGTTGTTCAACTTTGACATTTATGTAGAGGACGCTGATGGGCAACTACTCTTCAGTTCATCGCTCTCGAACCGTCCTCTGAGCTCATCAACGGCCCAGGTACATGTGAAATACGTGAAGAATCAGACGCCGCAGCCTCAGATAGTTGTATCACAATCGACATACGTACTGGACGATGCTAGTGACATCCTCAGATACACGACTGACATGGACACATTGCTCATTCGACGGCGAGCCCCTTGGAACAAGTGTTTGGGAATTGCTTTCGGCCAAAGCTTTCATGAACTTCGCGATTGTCGTACTGCCTTAGGACGTCTTTTTGGGGGCGTTGCCCGAATCTCGCTGGCCCTGGCCGAAGGAGAGGCAGACGTCGCAGGCTTCGACCGAGAACTGTATCGAGAATTTGACGAAACCAGCTATGGAAGAGGTTTCATCGGCTCAGTTGAAGGTCTGTTCCCAGAGCTAGCAGAACTCAAGCTTCGTCCTGACATGGAGGCTGGTTTGTTGGAGTCCGCTCAAAGGGCAAAGTTATCCATCGAAGAGTCCATCCTATCCCTCAAGAGGGTTTGCCAGTGCCAGCGATGCTATACCGACCGTGGAACACAAAGATGTCTTCTCCGGACCGCTGCTACGTTGGTGAAACTGGTCAAAATCATATCTTCGGTCCAGTTTGAGAGTAACCATAAACTTGATCCTACACCAGAAGGGTTGAAGTCTTTGGAGAATGATTTCTGGGTGGCCAGGGAAATCATTCCAGATGACTTCATATATGTTGATGGGCAACAAACTCAACGGGACAACAGTATTTCTTCGATAATGCATGATTTGGCAAGTGTATTCACGGGCTATGGCACATCACCCCATACCGACAGTTCGGGGACAGCGGGCTGCACAGCAATTAGCCAGAGCGGCATCTGCATCTTTATAGAAGGTCTTATATCCATGACAGCCAAGGCAGAGCTACTTCGCCGGATCCATGTCATGCCGGGGCACATTGCTCGAACTGACCCGGCGTACAAAAATGCGGCATTCAGACAGTACGATATAATCCGCGACATAGAGAACCGAGCAGGAAGTCTTGATACCTTGACAACCATCACAACTACGCCTGGCTGGCTGGAATCAGCCGTGGATGAGAATTATGTTCTTCGCAAAGAAGATATGACTCCTATTCTGGTTGAAGCTAGCAGTGCTTCCCAGCTATACCTCATGTACCGCATATCTCACAACAGCAACGACGTCATTATTCGCCCTGGAATTTTAACACATTCCGTTCTCAGGCTAACTGGGCTGATTCCGTGTAACAAGGTTGGGTGCGCTTCCGAGTATGATCGATCCGCCAGCCTTTACACAGTCAAATCAGGCTGGGTAGTTGGTGAATGTGAGAGAATGCTTGCGCCTATTTGCTACCTCTGGAACAGTTTAAGGACGTCTGAGATTAGCCGAGTAATGGCCCTAGCTGTATTATACGATGATGTGAATGACCACGAGGATGTGTATTCACCGATGAACAAGCCTCTTATTCGGCGACGAGAATGCCTGGGCTGTTGTAGCAAGGCGTATAAATGCATTTCAGTAGATGGACTGGATTCTTTGGGTGAGAAGTATTGTCTCTTTCATATCATTTAAAGTTGCGAGAGGACTATGAATCGACAAGCAGTAGTTAATATTCATTTTTAATATTCTTATACCTTATAAATATATAGTTCTTATCCTTTATCTACTCTTTAGACCTCATTGAAAAATGAATAAGGATTTAGTTAATATTAAAGGTTTATTATTAAACTTTAATAAAATAGAGAAAGATTTTATTCCTTATTATCTTCCAGTCTACCCTCCCTGTCTTTATAATAAGAGAGGTTCGCGACCGGGAAGCCTGCAGGAGGATTTGTCAATGTTGAGGGCTTCAGGTCCTTTTTAATATATTAACTAACCTGCCGAGGATTGATAATCAAAAGCTTGAGTGTAACTAGTATGTTTAGAATATCATCGACTTCAGACTTAATACGTCCGCATTCTTCTGGTGTATGGCGAGCCTTATTTATAACATTAGCGATAATTTAAGAAACCTGGGCAGCAGCTGTAAGGACACCAACGACGCTAGGTGCGACACTTAGAGGACCTGCCATTCTGCGTCTTGGAGAAAATGGCGAACCAGCTTGTAAATAGCTAACTGGCTGCTACTGTAGGGAGCTCTAGGTGTGTATATTGGAGTTAGTGAGAGATTGGTGAGGATGTACTCCGTAGGCGGGGTTATAATATAAAGTGAGAATGTGGCTGAACACACAGGGCGGTTAATCGCCGGGCTAGATCTTACGCCAGATGCTATATTTAGACTGGTGCTTTATATTGTCGATTTCCAGCCCCTTGCTTACATCCATAACGAGACGCAAGGCGGGGGTCCTGCCTGACTGCTACTTTCTGGGGTCACAACCGTCCGTCAGCGCTAATGTCGGCACCCTCAAGATGACAAAACACCAAATTTCGTATGTTTTTCTGCGAAAATGAGCAAGACTCCCTTGGTTCTGCGTCGAAAGACTGCAGTGGCCGATTCTGAAGATCTGCCCTACGAAGACATGCCACTCAGCGCTGGGCAGATAAGGTTGCTGCGCCTCAACGCCGGCCAAGAAGCAGATCAGCTCAATGGCGAGCTCATTGTCACAAGCTTGGAAGAGCTTCCTCCGCGACAAAAAGCAGGCACTGCAGCTCAAACAGATCCGATAGACCCAGAGAAATACGTTTGTTTTGACGCGATCTCCTATGTTTGGGGCCAGTCAACCTTCACAGACACCTTCTTCACCCCCCAGGGATCCATCCCCATAACAGCATCACTCGCGTCTATTCTACGCCGACTTCGCGACAAGAAAACGTCCCACCTTTACTGGGCTGATGGTCTTTGCGTCAACCAGTCAGATCTGGCAGAGAAGGAAGTTCAAGTGTCTCTTATGGGCATCATTTATAGCTCTGCTATAATGCTTAGCTAATTTACACTAAAGT
>JAAOAR010000767.1:0-14797 GCA_013395995.1 Fusarium pseudoanthophilum | reverse complement strand
TTTCGAGCGACCTGACGGATCGACCCTCTTGCCTCACTCGCCGCGTCGTCGATCTTGGACTTCTTTGCGGGAGATTCCTCATCTGCATCACAATCCGCCTTTCGCTTCCGGTTCTTCGGGATCGTGATTCCAACAGACCATCTAGAGTTCTATATAAGAGAAGAGTTCCCCATTCGTGGCGGATGCACATCATTCGAGGTGCTCAGCTCAGCTACATTGTCGTGGTGATGATTAGCGGTAATTGACTTCTACTTGTCAACATTGTAGCCTTGGTATTCGTGTAGGCCGTGCCGCTGTTCATAAGGTCCTCAACGAATGGGACTGCCGGATGTAGTGGCTGGTCTGCGTCGGTTGTGCCTCTGCTTCCGAGAAGCCTTGGACTGGCTGATGAACTGAACGCCATCAGAGTCCTCAGAATCATCGGATATCTCGTATGGAGAGGAGGCGGTGCTATATATATATGCATCTATATAGGTATAGGAGGCGGCAATAATATAATTCTTCTCGCAGTGTGAACGACCTTCGTAATCTCGAACATGTCTGAGGCTCAGTCTTCTGAGACTCAGACTGAGCCTGCCTGTCTAGGATGCTCCAGGTCGAAGCGCGGATTATCACTGCTCCTGAACATGCCTGGGGTCACAGGCTGATAGGTATCGCCTTAAGATGTTGACATTCGCATTTGTCAGTCGATATATATGCCAGAATCCATATTATGGGAGACTTGAGAGATGAGATACTCATGTACTTTCATTTCTCTGAGTTATCCACCTCTAATGCCCAGGGAGAAGTTGAATCATGATGTGGCCTCATCATTGGCACGCATTATCGTGTGCATCCAGCTTCTGGATATAGGCATTACAGTTAGGACCGTCAATCCCACCACAGGTATCGATAGCGAAGGAAATACAGCCGTATGCTCGCTATACAATATAGTCCTTTCGCATTGTTTCACTCGTGATTTGATGGACATGTCTCGATGTCTATCCTTGGTCCTATGAGTCGGCTTTGCCTGCTTTAGAGAGTCGTGATTCTCTTGGTTGTGCTCTGAGCAGTAATGGGATTGGCTAGTGACCTCCGTGCTCGGTTCCAGGGCCTCCAAGATGTGATGATACAGGTGCAAACCTTGATCAGAAGTCGTCAGTGATCTCTTCTGCAGGAAGTTCGTGTTCGTTACTTGAGATATCAGAGAAAGAACGACGAAAGATTCGAGAAGGACTCGACTGTTAAGGATCGTTCGACTTGTACGGAGACACTTTGATTTGATTTTGACGTGGTGAAATCTGAGAATAAAGCCTTTAGTGGTATGTGCGTGAAAAGGAAGTGGTGGAGTGATCTCTTCTGCGGCGGTCAGGAGGATCACGTAACTTAGGATCTCCACCTTAACCTCCATAGGGAGTTTGGAAAAGGGAGACGCCAGAAGCAGTTGCGGGTGGTGAAATATGAGAGGTGAGATGTATCAAGATATCGGGGTGTCCTCACGCATGTCGACCATAACGCTCTGGTTTAGAGAGATGAAAGGGTTTTCTGGCAAGTAAATTTGGCGATCAGCTGTTTGGACTCGTTGATATATGTAGATTGTATGCTTCTCCCGCCAGTGATGTGAGGAACGACACTTCTTCCGAAAATGAATCAAGTTTGCGAGGCTTCGTGAGAAATGTGAGGAGGTACTCTCAGATGAACATTGACCCAGCAACCACTAAGGCATTGCCGAATACCATTCGTGACGTGGTAACTGCTTCACAAACCCGACGGTAGGGAGATCGGCTCCGGGCTCTGGTTGTGCCACGTTGACGCAGCGTTCTTGGTAGTGCGGGTGAGAGTAGTGTCGGAACCGGAGTATAAACAAATAACTTTTTTAGCTGGAGAAGCGGAGTTGTCGCTATCCTCGGTGTCCATGAGGTCATAAAGTCAGGAGCGTCAGGTTTATAACATGGTATCTAGTAGGACTTCCCCTGGCGAAGCGTTTGTGGATGACTCGTCCCGCCTCGTATCATCATGCTTCAGCTCAATAAATCTGGCGTTCTGCCAGAATTGAAACTTGAGCGGGAGATTTTCAACTGTCAGTAAAGTGGAAATCAGCCATGGCTTGAGTGATAAACTCATCCTTGGTGTTGAAGTTCAGAGGGGCGGTGATAAGGCTTCTTGCGACGACGTACGACAATTGTTCAGCCAAATTCTGCTGAAAAGTCGATATCATGTCCAATGTTGGTAGAACTGAACCGTTGTTGATGTATTCCGTTGACCACTGTTAATGTTTTGTTGATGAGTTGTCCTTGAGCCAGCGTAGTCTCGAAGTATCGTGCTGCATGCTGCCTACACAAGATAGGCGAGATTTTGCTCTGGAGTAGTCGAAGAGCATATATACATTCCTGTTCCCAACCTTCAGATCGAATGAAATGCTTGTTAACGACTGAAACTGTCAACCAGCATAGTTTTGATCACATTCTCTCCCTTCAGATTGGGCAGGTCGCGGTAGATGATTTGCCTGCTCTTCATGAGCAAAGCTTGTTTTACCGTGCTTCGAGTGGGAGGTCCTTGCCTACCATACCAATTGGTCGCTTCTCTGCCTCGTATATATCTCCCAAAACCTCCGCCAGGATCACGTGGGGATACATAATATCAGCAAGGCGGGCAGACTCCATTTGCATGTCGATTCGGTCTATCTTCCGACGGAGATTCAATCTCAACAGATACATCTTATGACAGATGCCATCTACGTCACCATAACATCCTTGAGGGCAGCAAAGCCATAAGAGGCATATAAGGATGGGAACCTGTCGTGCTGGTATTCCATGCCCGCGACAATGTGTGCTGTCGATTGCAGCCATGTCTTATTTCTGGGAGTTGTGGTGAATGACTCGGCGCAGGAAAGGACATCTGTGTTTGTCATATCGATATCGGTCTTTGGTCTGCGGCATTCGATCAGCGCGCCCAATGACTTGTTTCTCAAGCCTTAGGGGCGATCTTGTATCAGGCCAGGCAGGCCATGGTTTTGCCAATTTGGATGCTTTGGTCTATCCAAGGCTATTTATATAAGTAGTGATAACGATAGCAAAGTCGGATTCGAACTGAGGTTGTGTTGATGAGCTCTTCATGTCTAGAAATATCTAAAGGGCTAGGTGAGGAGGTGTGAACCAAACACCGGCAGATTTGGGCGCGATATCATCTCTGTATAAGTCTGCATACTATAAATATGGATGACAAGAAACACCCTCCCATGATGTGGATGAAAATTGTGAGGTACTACTGAAAGAAGGATCGGCAGGGCTACACCAAATGTTGGCTTCATCAAGAAGCATTGCGGCGGGTACTCTCATATGGGCATTTATTATATATATGTCACCTTGATGAACTCGATCCACGAAGTATTTGGGCAAGGGCTCGGTGAGTCCAGATCTTTCGCCAGATAGGATCGGTTTCGTTTTGGTGTGCACCGGTGAGCCACTCGATGACTCGGAGCACCATCACGTCTTTCTTTGGCGGTTGACTCCGTGGCGGACCAGGCAGTCGATTTCGTGTTGTAGCTTAATCGAATTGTTTGTGGCTACCTATGTTGGAGGATAGTAGTATGTGCAATATGCGATCGACGGATTCTTGCCAGACTTCTTGGAATGCCCGGGGCAGATGATGTGGGTAGGTTTCTTTCAAAGGACTTGGATCGCGGCCTCTTGACGATATGATAGGGGTCTTATCGGTCTGAGCAGCTACATATCGTGTTCACGTCTGCAAGAGCTGTTTTGCCATTTGTTGAAAGGTCTTGAGGTCGTTGATGAGCTCTCCCTCGTTGCCGGACCAGGTCACCGGTTAGCTTGGCACGAAGATCCCCCATATATACGAAGACATCGCCATCTGCCTCCTGACTGGGACGCTGCTCTACCACTGTGCTAGGCCCGACCTCCCCCTTGCCGGTGTCGTCGGTGACCACGTCGGGGTCGCTGTAATCTAAAATGTAGTCAGGCTTTGACGAGCATGAAGATAACCCATGTATCATCCTTTGTTGTCAGCCGAGTTGATTCGCCTTTCTTCCAGCCCTTTGATTTCACCTTGTAGACGTGGAACTCTTGCAGTCGTGTTACTTGGTCTCGGCCGCCGCGTTCTTCCCAGTAACTGTAGAGCGTTTCGCTGCAGGAACTCCTCCTAGAGAGTCCATCCTGCGACGAAGGGCTGGCCGTGGGTATATATAGTCTGGATTTCATCCATCCGTTCCTGAAACAGACGGGACATTCTCTAAAGCGACCGGCCTCGAGGAGAACGAAAGAGAATAGATCGGCAAGTGATCCAATTCTGGAACCGCCCGTGGCCATGACGAAACGCAAGAGCAGGCGGTGCGTCACGCATACTCATCAGGAAAGCCTCCATGAGGGTCTCATCAGGATCAGCACCATGTCGAAGATGAGATAGGATAGATTCCTGCCCTGTATTCAAGGACATTTATATGGACCAGTGCAAAGTGCTCCGTATATTCGAACCTTTTTTTGGACCCTGGATGGATGATATGCCTACCAGGGCGGCCACCTATACAGACGGTTGATACCTGTGTAATCGCCATGGTTGACTACCATTACAACTGAGGGGCCATAGGATTGATTGACGAAGCCACTTCCACAGCCGATACATTCCCAGTAGGGTGGAATGTGGCCTAGGGCTTCACAGTGCTGGTCTCTCGAGAATCGCCCCGTGGGTCTCTTACGTCCTCCGATTTCTCATTTTGAGCCTTTCTTTGCACTAGCAAAATTCCGACTTTACAGCCTCAAGGTCCCCATTGATCTCAATTTGCCTGGCGAGCTACCCTAGGTCCTAGTCAGCTGGTGAATGTCTGAGCCGAGTGTGACAGACGGGCAAAGTCACCCAGTGGGGGCTGTTCACGAGTTCGTATGTCGTTATATATAGGACTTGGAGTAAGGCGATATAGGGAGGATATGACTGGAAGCTTTCTTGTTGATCTTATATAATCGTCTTTCTTTTCCTCTCATCGTGTATATAACATAGTCGTCATTGGCGGTTAAGGAGTTGTTGAAATAGATGTCTCCCTGTTCGTGAAAAAGGTTCTCTGAAGATGTGTCCTC
Organism: Fusarium pseudoanthophilum; assembly: GCA_013395995.1. Classification (NCBI taxonomy): domain Eukaryota; kingdom Fungi; phylum Ascomycota; class Sordariomycetes; order Hypocreales; family Nectriaceae; genus Fusarium; species Fusarium pseudoanthophilum. The sequence continues at coordinate 9,731 of JAAOAR010000767.1, read as the reverse complement.
GGTGGCAAGTCTCTCTGGGCGGCTGCATCCATAGAAACCAATGTTGAGGGGTGAGTATCACGCATCTCCGGGCGAGTAGTTGGAGACATCCTCAGGATCACTGAGATAGTCCCAGCCGTTAACAAATCTCCATGGCGTTGTCGTATCTACACGAATACCATGGCTAAGGAAATGGTTCTGAGCTTCATAGGTGGCGCTTCGCAATTTGTGTTCCAAAACCCCTGGGGTCCTCACGGATCACACCAACCGCATCTGGCTTGACCTGGGTCGGTGCCAGGACCAACCATTCAAGCCGGCTAAACTGGGTCAGGACAGGAGTCAGGTTGGACACAAAAGCCGGCCTCTCTGGCACGGCCACCAACGTTTCTCGAAGCAGAGAAGACGGAATGGTACGTCCAGTTGGGCCCGGTGCATAGTTAGATGAATTTGTTGAAAGAAGCAGTCTAAGATGGCCATATGCTGCTGGGTCCAGTGCTTTGGACTCACGCCTATCGACGATGAAGCTGTGGAATGAGTTAACTCCTGTGGCTGGCAACGCCTTCGTCTTCGGCGTGCTCTTCCAAGAACGTCTCCAGCCCTACGTTATTGCTCAGTTGGTAAAGCACAGACTCTTTGGGAGGGCCCTGTAGCATTAATTCTTCTTCGCTCTCGTAAGGACCGTAAAAGATGCACAGTATCACGAACTCCGCAGAGTGTGACTGCCATCCTTAGTAATATATAACGGGCTCATGCCTTGATCTATGCCATGACTCCTTCGTTGATGGCTCAGACAGTCCAACTGGCTGCGTGTTGTCTGCTCCAGCTTCGTCTCTGGCGGAGCTGGAGCAGAATCCCGCGGTGCGGCAAAGTCTCTTCTGGCTCTTTGGTGACTCGGGCCGCTTGTCTTTTTCCACATCATAGGGCAAGAGAGCATATACTTTAGCTGGAGAAGGAGCCAGAATTCTGTAGTCGTTCTAGGGTGTGTGAGTTCCGGATTTGTTTTGAATTGGCTTCTCTGCGAACCACTAGCTCGACATGGCCCGACAGCTGTGGTTTATAAGATAGTAGACCAAGGAAGACACTGGTGGTTTAGCCGTCTTTCGTTCGTCTACATAACATCAACTATAAAGCACCATCAACTGGGGAATATTATGAGTGTGGAAAGCCGAGTGGAAGACTTACTGGAGGCTTGATTATCTGGTGGCCCGGAGAAGATAGGAGCATTGATCTATCCGTAATAACCATCAAGAAGCTCATTCTGGTCTCGAATAATCTATACTCGGACACAAATTCCGGGTCCTGGTTGTGTGGAAGCTGTCGTCCATGCTAAGGCTGTTTGCTCTGTTGGTGGAGGATAGGCTCAACATTACCTACCTACACTAAGCGTGACGAAAGGTGTGTTTCCACATGCATCAGGCATGTTGACTGAGTTTGAGCAACCTTCTGACATGGGATCGCTGCCAACCGAGTGCGGCCTCCTCGCTCTTTTCTCGGACAAAGTGATATGGCTCAAGTTGTCCAAGAACCTTGTTGCTGGGATCGCGGGGACCTCTTTTATATTCCAATGGCAAATGTGAGCCTTGGTGGTTGTAGTATATCTAGCAAGCTATAAGTCTGCTGGTTGAGACCTTCGACAAACCCCTGAGGGTTGTTCGTGTGGAATGTGAGACATTATAGACAGGCAGGCTCGCGCACCTTTTGCGCAGCTCCTGCGATGGAGGTCTGAAAAAATCACATCGGGTCAGTAGAACCCCTGGAGGCACGACTACAGCGCCTTCATGGCTGCTGGAGCCGACGATGACAAATGTCTTCAAGCAACGGCATATCCTACAAGACCCCCAAGGAGCTGGCAGTAAGGCGTGAGAGTACCAACGCAACTTTCGGACCTTGAGAGGGTGTGTCGTCCTCAATTTCGATGGTTATGTGTCTAGATCTCATATGAAACTCTAGTCCATCTCATGTTGGCGAAGAAGGGAAGAGATATGCCAAAGACCTAACAACGCTTGCTTTATATAGCTATCCTCAATCACACCGAACACTGGGGGCGTAGATGATTGAACCATATCACGAAGCAGCTGCGTAAAGGCTACCAGGGCCTCTAAGGGTTCGGGGCTTGGTTGAAGAGACCGAATGTATTGAATACCCACTACATCTTTCATCTTGTTCTCATCCTTTTCCTTGAAGAGTGAACGGAGGTTTCCAGTGTTTGTGATGAAAGTGCTAGGGATACTGATCGTCGCATTTTCGAAACGAATACGCCTCGGCGAAAGCATTGTACCAAGCCGGGTGGATGGGTAGCTTTGTAGCTTGTTTTCTCTTTGTCGTGATTGAGCCATCCTATGTGATAGATACTGAAACTGAGTGTCACCCCTGACAGAGAGACATTCTCAGGATTTGCCTCCCTTTCATGTTTGACTACTATATTATATAGCTTACAAGCCCCTGATCATCGAGATGGTTGCCTGCTTGGCTTTGTTGATGGTTGACTGTCATCCGCCATGATCGCTACCTTGTCCCAGAGGACGTCTATCTCGAGGTGTTGGGCCATGAGCTCTTGATAAGCTCGTTAGGATTGGAAACTAGTAGCTTGTCGACCGGGACAGCCGCCTGAGGAGCTGGTACTATAGTGCGCTTGTGCTGAAGGTATGCGTAAAGAAGGAAGAAAAGGGGTACAAGAGTGTTGGACGTGGTGAGAGTCTTTGTAGGATGTTTACTAGACCCTCAAGGGGCTGGCAACAAGTGATGGGGGAGCCAACCTGGCGTGAGATCCTCAAGATGGGCAGCCAGATACTTCTTGACGGTGATGTACCTGTATCTTGTGTTAGTATTGTACTTTCCTTAGTGAGAAGACTTATTCTCGCTGACGATTGGTTTTGCCAGTGCCTGTGAACTCACAACACTTATGCGTCAAGTGTAACACCCTATTAATTGAACCGGTGTTGATGATATGTTTGGCTGACTCCAGGGTCGCGAGTAGTAAAGGTGAGATCAAATATATAATCCTCTTGACTTTTGAAAGTGATGGAATCACTGGTTCTGAGCCAGTCAGCCAGCATAGCGGTAGAATACTGCACGAGAACCCTCGCCCAGACGGATTGAACAAGAGCTGAAGATGGTTTGTGTGTTGATGTCAGCCTGGAGCTTTACCAAGCCTGGCTTGGAGTCTGCGGGGAGCGGTTGTACAGCGTTCGATTGCAGGACTACTAAACCCCCGTAGGTCACAGGAAACACCCATCTGGCATCCCTCTGGTACTTCGTTGTGGAGGTCCCGAATTTCGTGGTAGCGGTAAAGGTTGAACTGCCACTTGGTGTCAATATCGGCTGGAGTTTCGTTGTTACCCTGAGGTCTAATTCTCTACAAAGATAAGTGGCGAGTGTTCAAGAGAGCCTGCAACTTGACGATATCTAGTCGAACGCCGCCATTGACATTTTCTTCGTTGCTGTGTCCCATGATACGTTTCAGCTTCCACGCTCTTGACTTGCTTGTGTTGGCTAGGCCCATGTATCTCATTATTCTCCTCGGGTTGCATCATCCAGAGGCGGGTCTTGTGATTTGTTGTAGGCATGTTGAATCTGTACGAGACCTGGAGACGGGTTCGACTCTAAGAAGGTGGGATGGAATATGCTGGCGGTAAAGCTCTTACCGTCGCAGCAATTCTGGGCCCTCCCGCTGCACGGTATGCATATAAATACAAGTGCTGCCGTATATTCTGATGTATCCGTGAGTTGCTTGGTTCCAGCTTACTGAATATTGATGCATTTCTCACTCATGCAACAAAGTCGCAAGATGGCGGCCACAGCGGCCCATGTATCTTTGCACTTCAGTACAACCAATATTTTCAAAGATGCGATCAAGGTTGTTCCCATCGGAGTCATGACTCTTCTTGATCTCTCGAATGAGGCGGCGAAAGCCTCGTGAGGTCGCAAACAGGTTGTCTAGCTAGGTGCAACTTGACTTGACCTTGGAGCAGTGCTTACAAGCACTTCGAGAACCCGGGATACACTTAAGAGGCCGGCTGTACTCTCAGCTGAAATTGTCCTCCCCCTCCTTTGGGTACCCAACCCACTGCACCTTGACCTCAATACCGACCTCAGGTTCCTATACCCCGGAGGCCAGGATCTTAGAGACATGATACAGAGAGAAACCAGTGGCAGCATCCCGGCCATTTTGCTGACCCTAATAGGCATAGACAAGCCTAGGGGCATGTGCCTGCACGCAAAACTCGGTTTTGATCGCTACCGTCTTGTCTTTCAGGACAACCATGAAGTCCACAAGGTGCTCATCAAGGTAAAGGATATGGTCTTGAATTGCAATTGGTGGATTTGGTGACTGATACACTCCTTGCACGGGAATAGCAGGGCTTGGGGTAGGGCGAAGTAATTGTCCTTAGAGTCTCCTTCGCACAGGTAGTGACCGACGGCACGTTTCTCCCGAGGGGGATACCGGGGATATTCGTCATCTATCCCACTGACGTGCTGGCGGTGTTTCTGAGCAAGAAGCATGAGGTGCAAGACCAGACCAGCAATATAGCCGTCTCTCACTGCCTTTTGTTGGAAGGGAATATCTGACGCCATTGTTAAGCCAAATCGCTAGAATATTCTGCAGACTTACATATAAAGATGTTGAACTCTGTACGAGGCCTGTCGTACTGATACACTACGGCTTAGGTCGTGAAAAAGGCGCCGTTGTCCCACAGCCTGGCAACTGCTTTGCAATTCACTCAGTGTGTCCTTGAGCTCTTGGTTTAAGGATCCCTAGACGTCCAATAGTAAGTATCACACGTAGAAATGGAAGACTGGGGGAGCTTACTGCTTGGCTTGAACACTACGAGTGCGTAAAACATGATGAGAAATTCGTTTTCTGCAAACACGCAGAGATGGGCAATCCCAAACAGCTCGTTGGACTTCAAGTGGGTGCCCGTGGTGGCCGAACAGCAACTACTCAGCGCTCTCGACAGGGTACGATACCGTTCAGATGGTTATGGGCATTGACAAGTCTAGATGCCAGAACCTGGGCGTTTGAAGTTTCCCTGGACATCTGTCGGTTCTGTTCCATAGCGTCTTGCCATGAGATATAACTGCAAAGCTTTTTGAGCCATGCCCTTTATGCTTTTTACAAGCTTTGTTTCGCCAAGGGGCCATGAATAGGTCACCACAGAGTGTGGCATTTCCGAACAGGATCTCTTGCGCCTTAGCCAGTTCTGTGCAAAAGGTGTCGATCACTAAGTAAGTCAATTAGTTAGTAGTGGCTTCTATTGTCTTGCCTTTCCACCAGTACCCGTGCTCACCTGGGAAATCATTAGGGGACGGCGACTTGCAGGCGTTCCTTATCTGTCAATCTGTTAGACTTGGTGTTTGGAGCAGGGAAGAGTCTGATGTGCTTACATAGTGATGGTAATGCCTGGGTGTTGATGGCGAACCCGATTGAAAGCCCTCGACATTGTTGTAATCGGAGGACATCTGTATTCTTCAGTCAGTAGGCTGGCTTTGAGTCAACATGGGAAAGTACCTTGTGAAGGTGATCGATCACCTTTCTAAAGCCGATAGTTGAGACTTTTATAAGAGTAGAGACTCGATAGAAAAGTATAATATAATATAATATATAAAAGGAATGGGTGTGAGTAGCATGTAGGTGTTCTACTAAAGACCTGAGTGAGAAAGTTGAGTAAGTCCAAGTCTTCAGCGTTCTCAAGAGCCCTATTTATACTTTTCCCAGCCCAGTTTTCATGTAGGCAGCATCTATACAACCTCTCATCATCACATCATTCACATCTCAACCAAACTCCAACATCGCCAAACTCCAAATACGACCATCACCAAGCATCACCACCAAGCATACATCACCAAACCCAAACCTCATCTTCCCAAACCGCCCCAAACTCCAAAAAGGTTGTCAAACCCTCTCACTCCCCAACAAGGATCCATCCATCCCATCCTCCACGCGTCCAGTCTAAATAAAGCACACATCCCCCGATGATGAATGCACATACCCGTCTTCAATCTCACACAACCTCTCCCTCACCACCACGAAGACACATACTTACAAACAATGAGTGAAAACCCCTCACGGAAACCCGCATCAGAGTGAAACGCCAGATCTGCTGTCAAAACCACGGCTCATCCTTCCCTTCCCCGACGCCATGAAACGAAACAAAAAGCCCCCCCCTCTGCGTAACCCCCCTCCGTACAACACTGGCGTTCAAACACGCCTTTTTTTGCCAAATAAATTGTTTAGAATAAAAAATGCTGCATCTGGTGTCGTCATCACTCCAAACGAAACCATCCAATAAGGAACGTGAAAGAATCGTGTTTCTTTTTTGGCTAAACTCGTGTTTTGCTGGGTGAGAGGGGGGGGAACAGCTTGTGGAGGGTCGCGTCGTGCCGCGCTGTGGTATCACGACGTCTCTAGAAGCAGTCTAGAGTAGAGTAGAGTGCTTACCCGACTGGAAAGAGACGATTCGATTGATGCATTTGTTTGTGCCTCTTCGCTTGGACGACCCGTGTTTGGACCACAGCTCCAAGGCATATTCCACGACATGGCCTGTCAGTCACAGCTGAGACACACACACACACACGTAAGATACTTCAGTTATTTTAATTCTTTTTTATTATTCTTTTTGCTTTGCTTCACTCTCATCTCCTCGTCACCAAGGTTTTTGTTACCAAGGCCGGAGAGCTGTCCAAGTTTTGACAGCCATTAATATCGTCCCCTCACCCTCCGCCAGTTTCCAAACCAGATACGCCAAATAAGTAATGTAATCCCTCCATGATACATACATACACATGATTGTACACACTCATCCCCTCTTGTGACATGTTCTCCCTTGATTTCAAATCCATCAAATCAACCCATTACTTGCTTGCTTGCTTGCGTCTGCAATGTCCGGGGATAAATGGTTGTAATGTGCGCTGTGCTGTGCTGTCTTGTGCTGTGTTGTCTTGTGTTTGTGCATTGCATCCTTGTGTCAGGTTGCCAATGTCGTGCACTCCAGTTTCATGGCGGGGAAAGCAAAAATGTAAAAAGTGAAAAAAAAGGCAAATCCAACTCCTGCAAGCTAGAGCTGCGGTACATCGCCCTGTCCTGCTCTGCTCTGCTCACTGTTCTTTGTTTTTGTACCCCAGGTCCAAATCCAGGTCCCGTCTAAACTTTTTCCTTCTTCTCGATTCGCTTTGCTTTTCGAATATCCAGGTTTCCCTCTGTTCAACGCCCCGCACTTCCCATTATGTACACTTCTAAACAATAAACAATAATGTGCAAGCCTTCTCGCCCACGGAGAAGGCCAAGGTCGTATGTTGTGCCGTCGTGGCTATATCGGGATCGGCGTCCCAAAAATGAAAAAGGAATGACATGAGTCGGGGTATCTCTGTAATAAATAGTGCAAAATAGGACATGAAAGAAGTAGAAACGCCAGCAACCCCATGATAGCTGGCTTTATCATCCAACGACTTCTAGTTTACTCTAGTCGTCATCGTCGTGGCAGTCATTAAATTGGTCGTTGATCCCGTCGTCCAGTTCGTGTTTGCTGGAGGGGACCATTATTTTCGCAGGCCGACTTTGCCTGCGAGGTTCTTCCAGAATCGTGCTCCCTTGCGCTCTTCGCTGTGCGTCCGTAGCATCACCTCGTCTCGTTGCATGGGTCCTACAATGTCTTCGTCGCCTCGGGAGGGGAACTTGCCATCCGCATCCACCAGTCGGGGAATTGCGCTGGGCAGTCCATCCTCAAGGCGCTTCCATTGCATACCAGCAAAGACATCGTCCATGGGAGGTGGTCGGCCAAGGATGGAGCCGCCGCTATTGGCTCGTGCTCGTCCACGGCCACGGCTGCGGCTTCGTGAGGCGCTTGTAGAACCAGGAGCAGAGCTGGTAGCTTGCACAATCTCCGACATGAGTCCGTCGTGAGTTGACCTCCATCGCCTCTCAATGTCGGCCCATTTGGCCTCAGTAAGAGCGTAGATCTTGCTGGTTTCGCCGTAGTTCTCGCCAGTGCGCACCAAGTGCTTGGTGTAGTTACATCGTGCTGCGTCCCAGTCGTTGCGCAGCTGCTGGAGGGCCTCCATGTTCACAGTCTCGGGTTGATAAGGCTGCGGTGTGATGGTGAAGTTGGCGTGACCAAGGCGATCTGACCACTCATCGTGCTCCTGCAGGATCGAGGGGAGAGGGATTGGTACCTCAGGACTGTTGGAACCAAATCGGAAGGACGACACTGAAGGTTTTGTGCTCAGAGAAGGCCTAGGGAACTGTGTCGCAGAAGGGACCGGTGACGGTACTTCGGTAGTCGCAGATGGTGGTGCAATGGTTGGCGATTGTAGTGGTGACTCAGGCGGCGGGCCGCTCAGTGGGCTGGTCATCAGAGGAGGTAGCAGAGGGGTGGTGGCCAGTCCTCGTTCTCGCTCAAGGTCGGCTTGCTCGACAAGAGCCTGCGCCTTCTCAATGTCGATGGGCGCAGGGAGGTTGATGCTCTCGGTGCTGCCATAGTAGGATACTGCAGGGGTGGGAAGTCCAGTGTTTTCCAACATGCGCTCCTGTCCAGGTCGGCTGGGTGCAGACATGGATGACGATCGACTAGAAGGACCTCCAGATAGCACGACGCTCTCCAAGCTGAGTTCGGTGCTAGGCGAGAGCATCGGGTTGCCCCTGCGGGTGTTTGGGTTCCAGCGCGTGAGACTAGGGAAACGGGCACCAATTCGTGACGTTAGCCCAGCAAAGGGTGACTCGCTGCCGGATCGCTTCTTGCGGGATCGCTCGTCCACGGGGGTGTCACCGTCACTCAGGAAACCCATGTCGTAGTCGATATCATAGTCGCGGACGATGTCTCCATGGAACATGACATCTTCGGAACTATTTCGGGGCTCACACAGGTTGTCGCCTACACGGGAAGGGTATGGGTTAGTAACTCGACGATCACCAAGACGAAGACGGCAGGCCAGGCACGAATTCCCGGAAGATACGACAGCCTGACCAGGCGGACAAGACATACACAAACAGTCGTAGAGACTAAACTGGTCCGAAGGGGCGAGACTATAACGGTTGGTGCTCTCTGTGTTGTCTGTGGTGCTGTGTTCGGGTTCTAGAGGCTCTTCTTGAACGTCGGGCAATGACCGCATTGGGGGTTTTGTGTGGACCGATTGAGTGGGCGATACAGGAGTGTCGTTCAATTGCGGTGGCAGATCGAGAGAAGAAGTCGAGCTCGACATTCGAAAGTGACCCTTTCCAGGGGAGAAAGTAGGGGTGATTGGAGAGGTGATGTCGGAGGAGGACGAGTTTGTTGTGTAGTAGATGTAGGAGAGGTCGGTCTCGGGGCTGACTTGTTGTACCTCCCACTTACGGCGCTCCTCTACCAACTGCGGGAGAAGCAGCGGCTTGAGCCTTGGCGACATGATGTCGGCCTGGACGGTCGAGGCCGTAATGATTGCGAAGTTGTCGTAAAAGACGAACGACTGCGTTTCCTGTCTATCGATATTGTTGTTGTGTTTTGTTTTGGTGTTGGGGGGGAAGAAAAACAGAAGAAGAAGAAGGAAAACAAGAAAGTTGGAGGGATGCCTCGGGAGGTGGATGTTGATAGAGGCAGTGACACAGCAGCCAAGTTGGGTTAGCCTGGAGTAGTCTTTTTGGGAGCTAAGGTAGTGGTAGTGGCTAGGTCGCTGTCTGTTCTGTCGGGCCAAGTGGCGGCGGATCCGGGGACCGGGGGTGCTTCTCTCTTGTCTTTTTTACCCTTCCAAGTTCCCACTGAGAACTGAGACCGGGGTGAGGG
>JAAOAR010000765.1:0-39317 GCA_013395995.1 Fusarium pseudoanthophilum | reverse complement strand
CTTTAAGTATTAATTAATTAAATAAGCGAAGGCTAAACCTGTTAATCGGCCATAATCGCCGTTACTTTCCTGTGTCTGCGATCCTTGGCGTCGGTCCGACATTAGCTCAGAACATGGGCAGAAGTGGTTTTGCAGTCGCGTAGATCTAAATTCCTGTTGTTATTATCTAGATTGTCGAGTATAGTCTTCATGGACTGCGTCTCTCTCAATCCTGCGAGACGTTGTTAGCTGAGTCCAAGACCAGCTCATTGATCGACTACGTTGTTAAAAATGGACATCGTCAAATTGATGTGTGTCTACCAATGCTTTCCATCTTTTCTTCGCGTGATATTGTACTAGAGCTGAGAGAAATTCTTTTCCTTGAATCCCGATGTTCCATGCGAAAATGTGCCGTGATGGGTATCGCAGCCAAATCCTTCGACATCACCTAGGCTGACAACCAACCCTTCACACATTTGAACAAACGCCAACCTACAACCTGGAACCCGCCGCTGAGAATGAGACAAAGTGTAATAAAGTGCCTTGACCGATTGCCGATTTACATTTCATTAATTAAATGCATGCGATACCCCGCAAAATGGAAATTGACATTTTGATCTATACTCATACAGGGTAAGTGGCAGCTCGATGCAACCTGTGAGGATTGACGAATCATGATCGTTGAAGGGAATCGTCGGAATGGGTACCGAGGATCGTACCGAGGGTCAAGTGAAAGTCTTGCAGTCAACACCACAGCGCAATTTCTTGTAAGCTTACGCATAAGATTGCCTATTCGTCATCTTGTGATGGCAGGCAAAGACCTGGCCGAGGGATTGGCATCTGCATTCGTTAAGTACTGGTACGCCTTGCAACCGAAGCCTCTGGTCCTGGATTATGCTTGTCCAGTAGTCTAGACTATGTTGCCGTCGTTGCCGACGCGAGGCAAATAGGCAAAGAACTCACACATTGAGAATTCTTCACTCTTCTTCATCACATGCTGGTTCTATGAAAATCCGCCAAGCTCGATGGACCTTGCGTCGCCCTCCCAGTGTTACGAGACACCAGCCGGGATCCCGCTTTTGCCCCGGGAGACGTCTAGATGGTCGATGAGATTTTAGTACGCTCACTTACTGCTGGTGAGACATTAGGAATTCTGACCTAACCTCAACCAGTTGCACCAGAGCCCCTGTTTTCTTTGGCGACACATTCAATTAGTACAATGGTCCCGACGAGGCATTTTTCTCTAGCCAGACAATGCAACAGAGTTCCCATGGTTATGGCACTGTTTCTTGCAGACCCTGAACTAGTGTTACCGTCCCGTGCCCCCGCTTCACCGATGGATCCGTAAGATGAAGACGCGATAACCTGCAGATCACCAACTAGCCCAGATGAGCGGGCGTCACGACGTTGCACCGACGCTTTGTCTGGAATGAGCTAAGGATCCTATCGCCCCATGCCGTCATCGACTCCTCCACTTCTTAAGCTCAACCGTAGACCATTTTCGACATGCCGAACTTCACTGGTGCATCTATAAAACTCCAAAATGGCTGAACCACCGCAAGAAACCGTTGCAAAACACCTCTCAGACCCTAGCAAACCGCTCCGACCGATACTCACCTCTCTAAATGGCGATAACAGCTGGCTGATGTCATTCCCTAGGCCTGAGGCGGAGAGGGCTGCTACAGGGAGGGTCTTTTACCATCTTGCTTTTGAACCATGGCTGAATGGAGCTGCGCATGTTGGACATCCATGGATCGTACACCTTGCTCGTGTTGAAAAGGAGGGTATTTCGACGTTTGAAGACCTGGAGAATCTGATTCGCGAGATCGAGAAAGCTGCCTCTGCGCATTTGCCGGCAAACGCTCAGACCCAAGAGTCAACAAGACAGCTCGATGCCATCCTTCTTGGTTTCTTTTACTCCGACCACCTCCATCCACAAACTCTGAAGACGTTTCCTCCCGAGATTCCCGTCATAGCAACAGCACCTGGAGCTGCTATCATCGAGCCATGGAATCACTTCAAGACCATCAAAATCATCAACAACTTCGATGCCTCGGCGACAACTTGGAACTCACCAGACCTACACCCAGGCGATCCCGTTCCAAGATGGTTTACGCCACTGATGATCCTTGGCAAGAGCGAACTTAACTTTGTCTTCGCTATAATCTGGTCCCATACCGTCAACGGCGAAGAAGTCCACGAAGCAATTCTAGACTCTCCCCACGGCGTGCAACTCGACGCGAAACCCCTAGAAGCATTCCTTGCATCAGAACCCAAGACAAAGAAACTTGCGATGCTGCACGGCCTTAAGGAGAGTCATACTGGCGGTATCCAAACATGCTACGGTGCAAAGGGAGGTCTTGGACTGCATCGAAAGGTTGGTGGCGTAGAGCACTGGGTTTCGACGCACTCTTCTGAGCTGAAATATACGGGGATATTCATGAGGCTTGTTTGGACTACTGATACGCCGAGGACAATCGAGTGGGCGTTGGAACAGGAGAAAAAAGAGCACCCTGGCGAGGAGTTGCCTGGACCGCCGAACTTTATCAAGGTTCCGAACGGTGCATCGACAGTTTTGACGTGTTAATGAAGCTGCCTTTTTGCGATTTAGAGGACGAGAACCTGCTTGTTTGGCTGGACGGCGCCATTCGTTTTATTAATGATTATATGACTACCTAAATACAATATCGTTCACTGCGGAGAAAAATGCCTGGGATCTGAAAACTGGTATCCCTAACGTTGAGATTGAATGGATCGAAAATGTGACACTTGAGAAACCTGTTGGTCTTGTGAGCGGCTGCAGTCTATTGTTACTCGTGGTTGTTATACAGGGCGGCTGGCACTGGAAAATAGCGTATATCCCCTAATTTATAGCGGCCTGCTTACATTCTTACCAACAGCACCTTGAATCCCAGGGCGAATTCTGACCAGCAGTACATTATCAAGTCTGCCATGAATAACACAATGACCGGGGATCTTAAACAAGATAACTGTTGCAACAATATTACTGTTTGGGCTAAGAGATTCAAGTGCTGGCTGTTGTGGCACGGATACCTTGGTTAATCGGTAGGTAGTCGTGCTTTATAATTACAGCCTGAGCCCCCCAATTTACAGTGATTGGAGATGTACTGGAGCATAAACGGGGACCCTATCATCAGAGGTCAAAGTTTTATGATCAATTCATGCGTGAGCCTAAGTCTATCATGTGTGCATCGTCATAATACTCTATGATCTCCTATGATCTGGGGCAATCTATCCCTCAGTTGATGCCATACATCACAGACCAACCCTCAACCACCCATCACCATCTCAACATTATAGCAGGTGTCGCAAAAGTCCAACCAAGTTGCCAATGGGGTTATTGAGTCTGCGCGACGCGTTGTCAGGGACAGATGATGCCGATGCGCTGGGCGTAGACACCGCAGTGCTGTCGCTCGATGTCGCTTCGGTCGCGGAAGCCTTTTCAGGCTTGGTAGCGGATGTTGTCTCTTCGGCCTCAGTCGTAGGCACAGAAGTCGTCTCGGCGTTGGTGGTAGAAGCTTCAGTCGCAGTCGTAGCAATAGAAGTTTTGGTCGAGCCCGTCAATTCAGCAGTTGAGCCCGAGGATCTCTTATCACCCTCATTGCCAGGCAGCAATTCGACACCAAGGTTGAAAACACTGTAGGCATTTTTTCCACCACAGGCATCTTTGGCGTATCCGGGACAAGGCGTGTCGCACTTGTCGTCGTCTACCTTGGCGGATTTGGCGGGGTAGATATCAGCGCAAATACACTCTACGCCCTTGAGTATCGCGACTGTCTTCTTCTGGTCCTGACAGTATTGGGCACATGAACCGACGCTGTTGAAGGTGTCCGATCGTCCATCGGCTTCACTGGGGAGGGCACTGAAGCAGCCCTGTGGGGTGACTTCGCCGATAACAGGGCTTTCGGTGGGGCTTTGGAGCGCGTCCCTGGCCGCGACCAGCGAAAGAAGAGAGAGCAACGCGACTTTGGTGAATGCCATGGTTGAAGAGGGATTGTCTTGTAACTCTGGGAATGGAGAGCGAAGGGCTGACAAGGCGTTGTTTATATCCGTGAATCCTCCTTGCTTGGTCGGTCAGTGGGGGAGTTAAATTAGATGTTTGGATTGCCAATCATGGCGACCCGCTGTCGTTGATGAAACGCGAAGGATCGTGCTTGCCCTGCTCAGCCCTGTGCAACAGTCTCGTAGGCATCACGATGGTGTCATTGTAGCAGCTGATTCAATGGAAGGAAGCATTAGCCATACAAGGGAAACACAGCGCACCAGACGCGTTGCTTCTGTTGGCTTGACACAGTGAAGGCACCTATAGACATGGCGAAGGAAGATTAAGGGAGACTTCTCGAATCCTTCAATTAAGCTATGACCTCAGCCAAGCGAGAATTTTCCGAACAACCGCTTTTAGTGCCTAGAAAATGAGACGAGCGGGATCCCGATTCACTGGTGACATTCCAAATAATTACCCTTGGGTGCGACAGCTTGGACATGAGGCTCTGTCGCTGCGCACGAGGAAACGCAATTGCCAAACAAATTCATCGCCCCTTGGGCGCTGACAACGTCATCGCATATCGGACCAGCTGACAGCTAATAACTTGAGATATAATAGCAGCTTGCAAAGCGAGTCTGCGAGCGTAAAGCGATGACCGGCTGTTTCTCATTTGAGTGTCGAGTAATAATTCTCAACGAGTTCAACAGGACACAAAAGCAGGTCCAATCAGTAAGTGGCTCATGGATCGAATAAGAGGACCAGCTTTTATCGCTTAGTTGATTGGCGGGTTTAGCTCAGTTGGGAGAGCGTCAGACTGAAGTCAAACTTCGGGAATCGTAATCTGAAGGTCATGTGTTCGATCCACATAAACCGCAATGTTTTCTTTTGCCTTTTCTTCTTTTTTTGCACAAATGACCTACCTTGTGTTTCGATCAGTGACTCTCGCAGCTCCAGTAAGAAGCATAAGTTCTTGGTGCAGTAGCTGCCTCGCTTGCGTATCGCAACATCAATCTTCTGCCCGTCATCACGATGATACCTACTGAGTCTCGTGCAGCTCGCATGTAAATGAAGGCCTTTTGCCGGGATAGCCGTGTTGAGTAACTCTAAACTTAAGCATCTTGCAGCTTGATACGAGCTATGAAGGAGTCATCGAAGGCCGCGCGTTACACTACAGACGCATCGGCATGAGTGCCACCAATACGTGCGTCTCAACTGAAGTCTAGCACCAAAAGTCCCGATGTAATGTCATTCGCAGTCTTTTCTCCAAGCGACCTGACACAGGAACACAAATGGGATAATGTGTCTCCCGATATGACGATAATGCAACTCATAGTTGGAGCTCCGATGGAAAGGATTGCCCATATCATTGAGTATATGAATGGAATTGCCAGGTTGAACCGATGGGAAAAGCCAAACCGCCGGGGAACACGCCAATCGATGTAGCCGAAGCCAAACCGAAGCTTGACAAGCCACCCGCAGCTCGCCCTGCCGATCGATGCTTACCCCTCCAAAGATGAAGTCATGATGAATGGCAGTGACCGTGGAACTTCAATTGACTTTAGATCAACCTGTACAATAAATCTCTAATGGAAATCCCGGGGAAACAAAGTGAGACGATTGCCACCAGCGCTCTCCCCGAGTTCAGCACCTTGTGATAAGTACACTGAAGGAGCTCTTGGTAGCACTGCGTCAGCTCCATCGATAGCTGAAAGCACTTGAACCGTAAGGCTGATAAGCCGACAAGGTAACAAGGTACTGTCGCTGGAGGCTTGAACTATAACGCCAAGGCGTCGGGAAATACGATGCACCCATTAAGATGCAATTGACCAATGGAAACAATACAGGAGACGGGCTGATGTTGTGCTAGAGACACTGACCCTCTTAATTTTAACCAATTCTCAGCTTCCTATAGCTTTTGATTTCAGGAAAAAAGGAAGAAAACATGCTGTTCACCTGGAGTACGACAGTCGCTCGCCAACTTGCTTTGAGGCTATATCCCTTCTTCGGGTGTCCCTTTGCGCGGACAGTCCTCTGGCCATCCCGATTGGTCTGGAGATCTCCAGACTTTGCACCCTCGATCTGAGCCGCTGCAACCATTAAACCTTGAGCTTGAGCTTGATATCTGGACGAATAGGAACATGAGTTGCACGTGTGTACTAGAGTCTTCCCAGCCTCCCAAACGGCGGAGCTCGCGTGGTGGCTCATTCCAGATCCATTGCTCTTCTGTTCTTTGTGTCTTAATGGAATCTTTCATGAAGTAGTCATCTATATAAGCTGACATTCCCCATGTTTCTTGGCAAATATCTACGAAAGACTGATCACTTGTCGCTGATTATCACTCTTGGGCAACCTGGGACTTCATATCACAACATTTACGTCAATACGAACCTACAAACAGTTTCAAAATGAAGTCCTTCTTCCTTTTCACCACTGCCCTTCTCTCCTCGTCTGTCTTGGCGCAGTCAACTTCCAAGGCTGGAGGACAAGGCGGCGGCGGCGTCCTTCCCGAGTGCGCAGTAAGCCAATCATACCACTACTCTCAAGGCTGAACTGACATCTTCAAACAGCAACAATGTGCCCTGAAGGCCATCCAAGATAGCAAGTGCGGTTCTGAGGACCCCGGTTGCGTCTGCAAAGCTCCAGGGTTCGCCGAATCCTACGTCAGCTGCGTCGGGTCCAGCTGCGGCCCACGTGAAGCCGCTGGTAAGTTTTGACACTCTCATTGACATACTTGAGCGTAAGCTGATATATATAGCTGCGATTTCCGCTGGCATTCGACTCTGCGAGGCTGCTGGCGTTACTATCACCGCCATCCCGAGCGCCACACACGAGCCAAAGTCTAAGGCTCATGGACCAACATCCGCTGCACCCGTTGTTCCCGCCCCGCCTGTAGGAAGTCCAGATACTTTGAGAACACTGAATGAAGACGCTGACCCATTTAGGTTCCTACTGCCCCTCCTGTCGTCACCCCAACTGCACCCGCACCTATCCCTGCTACACCTGTTCCCACTGCTGGTGCCAACTCCCTCAACACTGGAGTCGCGGCTATCGGAATGGCTTGGGCTTCCATGATGTTCTTGTTCGCTCTCATGTAGAAAGATCAAAATTCACCAAGCAAAGATGCTTTGCCTAAAAGAAAAGGTCTAAAGTATTGTGAAAAGTACATCAGATTGGATATGCGAATGATGGATTGAGTATGTACATACGCACAGTAGTATTAATATTTGTTCTTGAGAACTATTTTCTTCTTGCCATTTAGATTGTGCTCGAATTCCACGCGCCCGGAAGGCCGATGATAGAGCTTGCCCTTGAAAGTGGCATGAGATTTGAGATTTTACACTCAGCAAACTATCACCTGCGGGAGTTCTTCAACTTGTCAAATACCGCCAGAACCTGAACAGGCCACCCTGTTAGTCTGTTTGTTTATCTTGATTTTCCAGTTTTCGTTTGCCTTTTATCAAGGACATCGCGGTATCCATGACAACCACTGGCTGGCACTGCTGGAAATCAGACATCCTCAAATCCCGACGCAAGCACGGACTTAATGATGATTTCGATGACTCACAGCCTATGAAATACAGGCTGTGATGTTACACAGCATCAAGAGTGATGCTGCAGTCACGTGCTTGCGTTGCACAAGCGCGCTGATGAGAGTTCTGCTCTTCTTTTCTCTTCCTCACACCTCACCCTTCACTTCATTCCATCACCGACATCCCGTTCACAGCTGCGCACTTTGTCTTCATTCTCACCCTCGCCACAGTCATGGCGCACGCTGAAGAGGCAGCAGCCTCGCCAGCCCAGCCGTCTCCGGGTCCAGTTGCCACCCCGGCTGCTGAGCCTGAAGAGATTGTGTTGCCGCCGAACGTCACTTGCAGCCAGAAAGATAGACACATCGTTCGACGCTTCATTCAGCGAATCGAAATCGTCGTGGGCCAGAAGCCTTGGGAGTGGTTGGCCGAGGTCCAACCTAAGCAATAGAGTCGCAATATGTTGGCAGCCTTGGCCAACCTACTCGAAGAAGCCATCAAGATTTGCAATTTGTCTGCCATCAGAGATGATCTCCATGAGAGAGCCCGCCGTGCTCCGCATAACGTTCTTCGTCCGTGCGATATCAAGGCCGCCAAGAGCTTCTTAGTTGCAAGCAATTTCGCAAACTGCACTCGAAGCACTTCAAACCCTACAGCTCAGCGTCAAGATGAGCACGAGATTGGAGCAACGGATGACGACGATGAGGCCACGGCCGACGAGCATTCCCCCCGAGGAGGGCTAGAACACATCTTGGTCGGCATCAATTCTCAGAAGCTCTTAGATGCCGCTCGTGAGTATGAGGCCACTGCTGATAGTATCGTCGCCGTCACTCACAACGGAAACACCATCACTCCGGCTCAGTCTCATTCACCCGAAGTCGCTCCTGCAACACCTTCTCAGATGCCTAACCCCCCCACCAACAAGCGAGACCGCTCTATCTCGGCGACACCCGTCAACCCGTCAAACAAGCGTGTCTGCTACCAGACGGTACCATCTCTGCAGCCTCCTCAGCTAACCGCTCCTACACCTCTCATGATGACTGATCAGCACAATGTAAGCTCTCCCTCCTGGCCTGCTATGAAGGCTTTGCTAATTGAATGACAGTATGACGACCGTCCTGCGGGGATACAGGCAACCGACATCTTTCATCATCACCTGGAAATGCATGTGCAAGACTTGCGTCAGCAACACGAGCACCTCCTCGGCAATGTGGAACTTCATCAGCACCATATCAACCACGAGCTGGAGATTCACCAGCCCTGCCTCGAGGCATATCGGGCCGCACAAGAATATTCCCTCCAGGCTGAGGCCAAAGTCGAAAACATTCGAAAGGATAGCGAGACACTCAACAACTGCCTCAAGAACCTCGCCGACTCGCAGAAATTCTGTCTGCCATCCATCGCCCAGAATTTCGAGGCCGTGGAGCAACACATGGTGGCTCAGTTGGCCGCAAAAGCCAAGGATCTCGAAGAAGCTGAGGCGGAACTTGGTGCGGCTCACTTGGCATGCCATCAGACAGAAGAGGCTGCGCGCCCTGCTCTCGAGTTCATGAACATGGAGAAGCCCCAGCTCGAGCAGAAGAAGACAGCTGCTGAGCAACTCGGCAAGACTGTCGAACATACGGGGTTCCTTCAACTTCTGGTCAGAACTAGTCCTTCGGCCATTGCAATTCTCGAAAAGTTCGCCCAGGACAAGGGTTCATCGCTTGGAGAACTTCGGGCGGATATTGAAGAGCGTGCACTTCTCATCCAGATGGATGGTCAGCAGGCAGATGTACCCATGGGCTGAGAGCTTAGCAGGCGCATTCTCATGACTGATGAGTCAAACCCAGTATCTTGGGAACTAGCAAGGAAGCAGATACTGCTGGGGCTGTAGTCTCGACCTGACCCATGTTGTACTGCTTGTTGACAAGGATATGTTCGGTTTCGCATCAGTGGAACAGGTCTAGAGCATTGGCTCGTCATCTCTCTTTGATGTGTTTGAGTTCATCTGGCTACATTGAAATGGTAGACGAGATTTCGGAGGGAGGGATGTTTGATAGCCAGGATACAGGACCAAAGTTGGCATATTGGTACCTGTTCAAGTTACTTTCGGCCACAATGATAGTTCATCAGAGAGAAGTTGATATGCTTCTGTACAAGTATCATAAAATACGAATATATTTACGCTAATACAGCACAATGCTCTCATGCTTCGCCAACCGCTGTCTTGATATATGCACGTCTATCCTGCACTTACTGGAACGAAGACACGGCGTCTGTTTAGAGTCGTGAAGAGGGTGCGCTGTTGGGATCCAACTCCTTCTTTGCCTTCTCCCTCAGCTCCCTTCTCAAAATCTTTCCGGACTAAAAGCCCAAAATTAGCGACATTACATAGAACTCATGGATCTCACTTACCGGGTTCTTGGGGATCATATCCACGAAAGACACACCGCCCTTGAGACGCTTATACTTGGCAACTCTAGCCTCCATCCAATCAATTATCTGCTGCTCAGTGATTTGTGACCCAGGGACCTTGACGAGATATGCGCGAGGGACCTCATCACCTTCGTATGGAACACCAACGACTGCAGCATCTGCAATCTCGGGATGATCCAAAAGCACAGCCTCCAGCTCTGCTGGTGCCACCTGGTTGCCCTTGACTTTGATCAACTCCTTGATTCGATCGACGATGTGGAAGATGGCTCCAGGTTTGAAGGACTCGACGAATGCGATGTCGCCTGTCTTCAGCCACCTCGTACCATTCTCATCCACATGAATTGTTGAGGCTGTAGCACTGGGATTCTTCCAATATCCCTTCATCAACGTAGGTCCCGTGACCCAAAGCTCACCTCGCTCACCGGGCTTCGTCACTGGAGTCTTGCCATCCAAATGCATAAGCCTTGCCGAGTAGTTCGGCGCCAATTCTCCGACCGCAGAAGGATCACACACGACCCGAGGGTCCCAAGTCATACTGGTGCAGGTAACCTCTGTCATACCCCAACCCTGCTTGACGTTGACGCTTCCATCAGCCCACAGCTTCTCAACACTCGTGGCAACTTCTTTACTCAAAGGTGCAGCACCGGATCCGAGGCGCTCGACACTGCTAATGTCGTATTTCTTGACGAGAGGATGCTTTGACAGGTAGACCAAAATGGGAGGAACGCAGAGAAGGCTTGTGATGCGGAACCGCTGAATGTGCTGTAGCATCTTCTCAAAGTCAAAGGCAGGCATGATGTATGCGGGGATATTGAGATGGGGATAGATGGAGATGAAGTATGTTTGCGCGTATGCGTGATACATGGGGAGAAAGTCGAGGCCTTTGGTACGCTTTTGAAGCTCGGGATCAGGCTCTAGGTCGGAAATGAGGACGACACCTAAGCCGTTGGCGACGTATGACGTGTGAGTAATCTCAACGCCTTTGGGAACGCCCGTTGTGCCGCTGCTATAGTTGAGGCAGCAACCAGCTGTCTCTGGATCTGCGGGCTCTGTCCATTTCCAGTTCTTAGCTTGCGCTTGGTTATCGGCCACAAGATCGGTCCACATGCGAAGACCATCCTTCGTGATCGAGGGCGCAATGGGTGTTGTTCCAACTGGCGGAAGCACAGACGGATCGATGACGAAGATGTTTTCCTTTGGAAGGCCAACGGTCTCAGCAGCCTCCAATGCCGTGGGTAGTTGGTTTGCAACAACAAACATATGCGTGCTCTCAGAGTCTTTGAGCTGATACGCAAGCTCTCGTGGTGTGAAGGCGGGATTGGCACCAGTGAACATAGCACCAGTCATCAAGATGCCGAGGAATATGCATGGGAAGTAGATGTTGTTGGAGGAAAACATCAGTACTTTGTTTCCTGGCTGCAGACCAGCTTTCATGAGACCGAGGGCAACTTGTTTGGATAGAAGTCGGAATTGCTCCTTTGTGAGGAAGTGCGTGTCTGGATGATCTGCGTCAATGAGGATGGGCTTATCGCCCTCCTCGATGGGTTCAGTAGCTGAACCAAAGACCCATTGCTGCAGGGAGCATTTTGGAATGGGTTTAGACCATCGTGAATGGAGAGCCATATTGAATAGAGATATCAGACAAACTTGAGAACAAAGCAAACGGATTTCACAACAATTCAAGGGAGATCAGGCATGGAAAGAGGAGAATTACAGATCGATTACGAGCTATTTAACACGTTTTCCCGGCCTAGAGCAAGCTGAAGAGCAAATCCGGGGTAGACCAAGCTATTTCGACCACCAAATGATGAATTCCCATGGCAAATCCGTGTGGGGTAGCAACCAATCTTTGCTCCTTTGGGCACTGCAACCCCGCGTTTCGACCCTCGGCTCGCTTGCGACGATCGAGCATTCGAGGGAAAAAAGCCGAGGCACGATCTGGTGGACGGATTGAGAGATAGCTTGGTTTTACTTGGAAACGACCGCGGGTGCCTTGATCCGAAAAAGGTGGGGGAGGTTGAGTGAGGAGGGTTAGGTTTGCGAGATGCAAGTGAGGGTACGGTGATTCGGTTATTGTTTGAGTTTCGGTGTTTTCTGATTGATGTAACATGGCAACAAAGTCAATCTGAAGGATTTGGTTCTGAGTGGTTGGGCAAGAAGGTTCACGGCTCAAAGTGGTAATGAATTGAAAAGTGTGTATCACGCTGACTCAGGCCAGATCAAGGATTAAAAGAAAGACCAGTGACATGTAATACAAGCAATCTCACTCATGCCAATCGCTCATCCTCCGAGATATCGACATCCGAGCGTCATCATTTACCCAAGACCTTCAACCTCGGCTGTCAAGGCTAAGTCGCGAAACGAAAGTCGAGTCTGCATATAAATCAGCAAGTTATAACATTTCCGCCGCGCCCGACGGAAACTCACCGCTTGTTGCCCTTGTCGGTCGTTGTAGTCCTGTATTGATGCTGTTGCTCTGGGGTCATGGCGTCCCATTTCTTGGCCTTCTGGCTGTTCCTCCACCTGTAATAAAAGAATGTTCCGGGATATTGAACGAGCTGTGAAGCTGTGAGCCTGGCTTCATCATTTACAATGGCTATGATCAATACTTACACACATCCATACACAAATGACGAGTAGTCCTGTGTTGGCTTTGAAGTATCGCGGAGAGTCGCTTGGCTGATAGACTACGACATGTCAGTGACTCAGCTCATACGAGGCCATGGGGACTTACTGTTTGCTCCGATCATTCCACTGACTTGAACCCACATATTATAAAGCCTATATATCGTTAGATATCATACCTTGAGATGGAGGTGAGCAACCTTACGATGCTGAGACTGTTCTGTTCTGCACAGACCCCGCATTCCTGCTCGTCCATGCGACTTGGATGGGATGAGTACTAGGTGCTGTCAGTGAAAGGCACGCCGTTGAGTAAGAGGACACTCACTATGGAAAAGAGAGAAGCACAGTTGAGATGGCAAAGTAGGCCCAAGGCCCGATCGGGTCAGGCAACGCAATCAGTGCCACGAAGCATGGGAGCAACCAAGCATCCTCCGCCATGGAGACAAAACTTCGGTTATTGACGAGTTCACTGAACGCTGTGATGGCAAGCATCGTGATGCAAGATCCGACGATATATGGTATGGACAGAAGGTTGGTCTCGATGACGTTGAAGCCCAGCCCACGGAAGGACAGCGTGAGATACTGGTTGACGGGGTACTTTGGCAGGCCAAAGAGAAGGCCGAGAGCGTAGAGTGGCCACATATCGTAATCTTTGGTGCATTCCCAGATTTGGCGGACGGATAGACCTTGTCGGTTGTACATGCCTCCCTTTTGAGGGTCGTCGCGAATAACTATTGCGTGTCAGCAGTAAACATCATGACTGATCACCAAATGACTTACCAGAGTTGACGATGATCTTCTGCTCATGCTCCGTGAAGTAGCCCTTCGGGTTCCACCAACTCTTCGTTCTAGCAGGTGATTGTGGCATCAGGAAGAAGGATGCAACGCCGATCAGGACTGCGACTCCGTTAACATAACGACTATTGAGAATGAGGTATCAACTTACAAGTGAACGCTCCTTCAATAAGGAAGAGCCATCTCCAACCTTCATATCCAAGCATTCCACGCATCGAGAGCATGCCAACAGCTGCAAAACCAACCCCAATATCGACTGTGATCGTCAGCTTGTGCATTTCCTAGCGCAGAGTCCATTACCCACCGAGTTGCGAAGACATCCAGAACCAAGCTAGTCGTATCGGGAGCTATCAGAGTCAGTAAGTTTTGTCGTGATTCCCATCAAATATATACATACTCTTGTGCCAGTGTACCAGTAGCTGAGGTAGAGGATCGTGTCGCTGTGCCTTGTTAGGTATACTTCCGGGCCATCCGGGGAGAAGACCTACGGGATAAAGCCGCCTTGAAAGGTTGCACTATTGATGTTAGCAAGATCTCAGGTTGTTTGGTTTCAGAGAACTCACATGAGATATCGTGTAGCAAGAAATGATGCCCGGCCCTTCAGGAAGAACTGCATCGCTGAGATAAGACTGAAGATACAAAGCTGGATAGGAATCCACATGTCGGGTCCAATTCTATACAGAAAGTCAGCATCGATACAAACGAGAGGTTTCGATGGACTTACCGCTTGGAGATAAGCTGCGAGGGCAACTCAGCAACAAGGAAGCCAACTCGAGAAATAGTTTGTCCAATGTTCTGCTTCCGTCAGTATTGCGTCTCCACTCTGTGGAAAGGAACTCACGTAGTCAGCGTGTGTAATTCCCAAGTCATCAAGCATGTTATCCGATACAGCGTTCTGGATGTTGTTCCTGTCGATGTTCAACGCTGCAAACATGATGCACATCCAAACCTACAAAGGTTAGTTCTATATACCTATGAAGCTGGCTCTTCTCGTACCATGATCTTCCAGTCAACCTTGTGACGGACAGCATTCTCTTCACGCCATGTCCAACGGAAGTTGGGGTCAAAGGCTGACCAGTTTTCCCACTGCGGGTGGATATACAGTTCTTTGTATCGTTCGATGTCGGGCGAGTCCCAGATACTCGGCTGCGTCGCGACCTTTCTTCTAGTAAGCATCCCTCTCAATAAGACATCATCTCTCTCGTTCATACCGCATCGAGATCGTAGACGCCGTTCCTTCGAGGCTTTCGTATTCTCAGAAATCGCAGGATCGCATCTCCCATTGCCGCTTCCATCCGCTGCCCTTGCTGAGCAGCCAGGGCTGGTGCGGTCGGAGGCACCGAGTCGCTCGGGTATCCATCGTTTTCAACCTTGCTTTTACTCTTGAAGCTTCCAGTGTCAGAAGGAGATTCAGATGCTCCCGAAGACGGGATGATAACAGGATGCTGAGACGACATATTGCGATATTCACAATTTAGCCGGGCCTCTGGATTGCAGAATGCACAAACACTACAAATCGCGAGAGATATGGTCACATCACTGCTACTTAAACAACTGCCAGCTCCCAATACAACCCTGCCAGATTTGTGCCCCGAATAATAAATTGGGGGTCAGCCATTGCGAGATCAACGTGCACCGTCGCTTCGATAACCAAGTGGTTCTATGCGAGTAATATCAATGCAAAACCTACCCATAGGAGACATGCTTCCGACAAAATTTGGTCGATCTTCCGAGGAAATGCAGAAATTTTGAAGAATCGTTACATCAGGGCCCGTCGCCACGGACTTTGTTGCTTGCGACATCGATTAGCAATATGCGGATCCAATGTCGTGATCGTTTCGGAAAAGTCATCGCGACAACTATGGGGCGAGCTTGGATTAAGCTTAGAAACAAGTTTATATAAGAGAATTATGATCGAATATCATTAAATACATCAAAAGAAAGATGAGTCTGCCGATTACTCAATCTTTTAGTCCATAACGATATTCATATCTTGTTTGTCCACAATGCTCTTCTGCAGAGCAGGCCAACGAGACCTGAAGCAAGATTCACCATCGGTTAACTTTTATGGACTAGAGAAACATTATTTTCCGGGTTGAAGTTTGCCGATTTATCGGCAAACCCTGGTGCGAACAAAGAAAGATAGGCTGTACTGGACAAAGCCCGGTGATGTCTTTATCACCCAGTGCTGTTGTATCCAGGGAGCAAGAAAAGATCAGTCCTTAATATAGATTACCAAAATAAACTCAGCAAAAGGTATCATAAGTCTACACTAAGCTTATCCTAAACTTATGCGAAGTTATCCAAGTCTTTTTGTCACTTAGGCTCGGGGTCCTGAGTTTTCTTCCCCTGCCCTAGCGATCTGGACAACATGGCTTATTCTTTCGGATGAGCATTAAGTATTTGATGCCTAGTCATTATCTCTACATTACTTTTGGTCATTCTTGCCACCCTCACCTTCCTGCTTATTCCACCCCGGAATCAGTTCATTGTCAGCCTCTCCCTCATCATCGCTTGCATCCCTATTCTTCCTTACTCTCCTCGCCGCTCGTCGTCCTACCACCGGAAGCTTCTCAATGCCGAGATCCTTCGCCGACTGCGGCAGGAGCTTGGGATCAAGAAGGCCTGCTTGAACTAACACGCTAGCTTGATCCCAATAGACATGCTCTTGATACAGTCTTCCACCTCTGACTGCAACAATGCTCACCATTAGAATCTCAATCTTCTTGTTTGTTGGTGGAACTCCAGGGAGCATCCACTGGACTTGCTCGGTATGTTTGAACTGGACGTGCATTTCGTCTACAACGCGGTCAACGCCGATTGTGCGCGATAAGAGTGTGATCTTTAGTGAGGGTGGAGTTGTGAACGATTCTGAATAGAAGCGCTTCAGTTCAGCGGCGCCAGTTGCACCAGTCAGAGTCGGCATGTAAGTGACATGAGGGGTCTTGTGTGTGGTAAAGGTCGACAATGCTTGACCGAGGTTCTTCGAGAAGAATTTGCCTGTTCAAAGTCAGTTCTACTCAAAGGCCACCATATCGTGAAGGGACTGAGACTTACTCTGTAGATTATGCTCCAGAACAAGTTCTAGATCGGGGTTGATGCCAAACACCTTCCTAGCCGCAGCCAAGCTTCGACTCCAAGCCAGCTCCGCCGAAACACCATCATACTCATCGAGATCATGCTCAGCAAAGCCAGGCTCAGCTTCATATGTGTAACTAGGATATGCAAGGTCAAGTTTTCCGCCAGTACCCATGCCGCTCTGAATCTTGGTGCGTCTCACGCGTTTCTTGCCTTGAATACTAACCATTTGAGATTGCTTGACAACGCCGACTTCTTCGCCTGCTGCTAGATGAACTAGGGCGCTAATACTGCTGGGAAATCTTCCATTGGTGTCTGGGATGCGAGTTGGGCAATAAGCAATGAGAAGGCCGAGCTTGAATTCGGGGTTGTTGTCCAGAATGTGAAAGTGCTCAAGACAAACAGCTGCAGCGTCGTCGTATGCTTTTATTTATTAACATTTATTCAATAGTCTGGGGAACGCATTAGCTTACCGACAATTCCAAACTTTTCACAAGGACCCAAGTTTTCCCTGCTCAACGACTTGATCTTCTTTAGATATCCATCACCGCAGCTCTCCATTGAGATGTACTCAACATCAAACCCCTCATCTCTCCACTCGGCCAGAGTGACGTCGTCAAAATCGTCATTTTCACCGGTTATGTACAGTTTTGGGGGATTACGCGGGAAATCACCCGAGAGAAAGTTCTGGTCTCTGTGATTGGTCCTGTTGTCTGAGAGGATCTGGACGTTGCGCCCCTCAGCCTCTGGGACGGCGGATTTGATGAGATTTGGAATGTTGATGTTCATATTGGCAATTATGTGACATTGCAATTTACAGAGTTTGAGAGGTTAGAGGATGAGAATAACCTGATATATTCTTGTCCACTTCCAACTTCCAAGTTTCAGATCAATCGGTTGACCCTGTTTGAGCGTGATGATGATGTCAGAACAGTACGTGTTGCGGCTGACTCATCGGATACAGCGTTCTGATTTGGTCATGTCGAAGTTTCAACTACCCTGCAGTTACTGATCTTTCGCTGCTTTTCCAACAGTCGAGCATTGAGAAGCATGGTACTAGCAGTGAGTCAGCTAGGGACTTTCGTCTTACTATGATGTACTTGCCTATTACACCAGGGCCCAAGAGCGACTATAAGTGATCTAACACTAATTCATGTCGTGGGCATCCTCCGAGCCTCAAAGTTGCTCCCAGACTTGGAACGTTGTGATAACCACGTCGGATTTTGACATTGGATTTGGTTTGTTTCTGAATACTTGGTCAGGAGTCCACATTGAAATAGCCAGCTTCTTGGTTAAACTGATGATGCTTAGCGTTGATAAGAAGTCTGACAGCGTCAGCATGATCCGGATAAAATCACCAGTGCTTACAAAAGCCTCGAGACGGCATGTGTACCCCATGACTGCCTGAGTGAGACAGTTCAAGACCAGTATCGGGAAGTTGTACTTGCAATTCAGGTTTTAGCTGACCGCCACTCATCTATCCTTCGGGAGTGCAGCGCTAACAGTTTTGCATAAAAGCTTTGCCCACATCGCACTCACTTCTTGTAGGATATTGTGACCAAAACGAATCTATTTATAAGGCAGCTGATCAAATCAAGAGTCGTGCTTAGCAAACGGTGCTCAAATAACGTTAAAGATGATCGGGTCTTCATGCATTGCTTATCTTCTGACTGGCGAATGCGGAGGTTAGTGCGAGTGCGAATGCGACGCTGCAAATAACGTAATACTTCAATGCAGCCGGATTACATGGTGTGACACCTAACAAAGCATTAGCAGGTTAGTTCCACACTATTTAAGATGTCTATGAACCTAGTCAGTCCGGAAATGACGACCAGAAGTTACTGAGGTTCTGAGTGATCATGGCTGACACCAGAATGAATCCTCGAGAGCCAATGTCAGTATCACTCAACAGGCAACCAGATACAGATTCCTGACTACAACATAGACACGAGGATGACACTAAAGCTTCGGTCAACGCTTTGGTAGAGGCTGGAAACAAGGAAAAGTTAAATCCACCGGCCGATCTCGAGGCAGGTGTCCGTCGAGATGATACTGTTGAGGGAGAACTAGTACAGGGGGAGGATACTTATCTCCATGGATTGCCATTAGTACTGATGACACTTTCACTGATGGTTGGCGTATTGATGATCGCTCTGGATAATAGCATCATTGGCAAGAATTCATCTTCGTTTCTCGGACTCCTGCTGACTACCTGAAGCTACTGCTATCCCAAAGATCACGAGCAAGTTCGATAGTCTCGGTGACGTTGGTAAGTTAGACCCATCCATCCAAGCAGGTTCACCTAACGATGGTCTTTCGGTAGCATGGTATGCATCGGCCTATCTCCTCACCCAAATGTCTTTCCAGCCAACTTTCGGCAAGATCTATACCTTCTTCAACCTAAAATGGGCATACTTGATCTCTTCAATCATTTTCGAAGGGGGCTCTATTCTTTGTGCTGCAGCACCGAGTTCAGCAGCCTTTATAGTCGGTAGAGCCATTGCTGGACTCGGTGCAGCAGGTATTTTCTGCGGCGCCATGATCATTATCTCCAAGATTGTGGAGATGAGAAAGAGACCATTGCTGCTGGCCGTAATATCCAGTATGTACGGCATAGCATCTGTCATCGGCCCTTCACTTGGTGGTGTATTCACTCACTCTAAGCAACTTACTTGGAGATTCTGTTTCTGGATCAACTTGCGTGGGTTCCCCCTCCGACACATCTATCTCCGTGCTCATTAATGGTGAAGCTCTTGGTGCTGTAATGGCTCTCATAATCTGTTTTTACTATCCCCTCTCACTCGGTGAAGCTCCAGATAGCGACCATACCCTCAAGGAAAAGATACTTGGCCTCGGCCTCAAAAGCGCAGTTATCCTCGCAGGAGCTTTGATATGTCTCTTCCTTGCTCTTCAATGGGGAGGCACCAAACATCCTTGGTCCGATTCACGCGTATGGGGCTGTTTGGTTGGCTTTGGTCTTCTTCTGACACTTTTCGTGTATATACAAATCCGCCAAGGAGAAGCGTAAGTCCCCTTCTCGTCTCAGGCGCCCTTCTTGTCTGACGTCGTCGTCGCTGACTCATTAGTGCATTAATCCGCCCTCGCATCATCTCACAAAGATCCGTCTTCCTCGGATGCCTGTTCTCTGCACTGTATCAAGGAGCTATGACCACGCAGAGTTATCATCTGCCGTTCTATTTCCAGGCTGTCAAGGGAGTGGACCCCCAAACATCTGGTGTTGACATTCTTCCCCATGGGGTTACCGTCACAGTAGCTACTCTTATTACCGGCTCTGTTATCACTTGGCTGGGGTACTACGTGCCGTTCATGTGGGCCGGCTCAGCCATCTTCACAACTGGTGCAGGTCTGCTGTACACGATCTCGCAAAACACACCCACAGCGAGATGGTTCGGCTACGAAGTTGTAGCCGGAGCTGGATTCGGTATAGCGATCCAGATCCCAATCTTTGCCGTACAGGTCGTATTGGGAGCAGGTGACATTCCCCTGGGAACAGTGCTGATCATCCTATCCCAAGCCCTGGGAGGTTCAGTGGGTCTGTCCATCTCCCAAAACGTCTTCCAGAACTCTCTCCGCCAGAGGCTAAAGATAATAGCCGACATTGACTTACAAGCCGTTATCGCTGCAGGTGGGACTGATTTGGAACATGTCGTGTCGGCTGACTCCCTCGCCTACGTCAGAGATGCGTTCAGGTATGGTATCTCAAATGCCTTCCTTGTATCGACGGCACTTGGCGGCGTTGCCTTTTTGGCAAGTATCGGAATGGAGAGAAGGAGAATCAAGTCAAAGAAGGAAGGAGGTGAATAAACGGCCTCGTGGTCGACCCTTGAAGGCGATGAAGAGGGTGTATAGCGACGGCTATATAGCCGAGCGGGGAAGGATAGTGTGAGGCCGATATCAACTATGATGCATAGATAGCACGCATCTCGAGCCTATCTAGATAGAATCACATGTTTATTCGGCATTTCTATTGAGACGATAGCATTGTTTCGTTTCTTTCACCGTTTTCGGTAGAGAATTAATTCAGCTGATCTTCAT
The DNA here is from genome assembly GCA_013395995.1 of Fusarium pseudoanthophilum. Taxonomy (NCBI): domain Eukaryota; kingdom Fungi; phylum Ascomycota; class Sordariomycetes; order Hypocreales; family Nectriaceae; genus Fusarium; species Fusarium pseudoanthophilum. The sequence goes on along the minus strand of JAAOAR010000765.1, from coordinate 18,833 downwards.
CTCCCCCTGTTGCATCGTTCGGATGATTTACCCTTTTTGCTATACAAACTCCGTAGAGTGACATTTCCGCGGATCTGATTGGGCAATTGACAACTAAAATCAAGGTTTCGTTCAGAATTCCATGCGCTCTTCACGGCACTGTCACACATGACCTTATAGCTCGGAGATAGTGTACGAATTGGATGCTAGATTCGGTGAGATAAGGTTGATCATACTATACTGGTTACTAGTCGACTTGTATAGTATAAGACCGCACGGCCATTCGATGTTTCTATCTTCTCTAGTCGAGGCTCAATTGACACAAAAATGACTCTCGCTAAGGTTGCTTTTATCCTGGCCAACTTGGTGGCCGTGGGTTCAACTGCGAAGAATGTGGCGGATGGGTTCGTTGCTGCACCATACTATCCCGCTCCTTATGGAGGATGGGACGAAGCGTGGGCAGATAGCTATGCCAGGGCTAAGAAAATGGTTGACTCTATGACGTTGGCTGAAAAGACAAACATTACAGCCGGCACTGGTCTCTTCATGGGTAAGAATCATCGCCGAGAAGCGGAACTCCTGTTAACAGCTACTAGGGTACGGTTCTTTATCTTTCACATGACTACGTATACTGATATAACAGACCTTGCAATGGTAACACCGGATCAGCTCATCGCGTTGGCTTCCCTCAACTCTGTCTCAACGACGCCGCCAATGGTGTTCGACTGGCCGACAACGTAACTGCTTTCCCAGATGGAATCACAGCTGGTGCAACCTTCGACAAGAAGCTCATGTATGAACGCGGTGTAGCAATCGGAAAGGAAGCACGTGGTAAAGGTGTGAATGTCTGGCTTGGTCCGTCCGTTGGTCCTATCGGACGTAAGCCAAAGGGCGGACGCAACTGGGAAGGCTTTGGAGCAGACCCGTCGCTGCAAGGTATTGGGGCACGAGAGACTATCAAGGGTGTTCAGGAGCAGGGAGTCATTGCTACAGTCAAGCATCTTATTGGAAATGAGCAGGAGATGTATCGACGACAGACCACTGATCTTGTCTCTCCTGCATACTCAGCAAACATTGGTGAGATTATTCCTCGTCGTTGACCTTGCGTGGCTAACCATCATAGATGATCGAACTATGCATGAGCTGTATCTCTGGCCTTTTGCTGAGGCAGTAAAAGTTGGAGTTGGAGCGACGATGACAGCTTACAACCGAGTTAGTTTATCTAACACTTCTTACTCACCATGGCTAACAAGTATAGGTCAACGGTACTATATCCAGCGAGCATTCATATCTCATCAACGCCTTGTTGAAAGAGGAGCTCGGCTTCCAGGGCTTCGTCATGACAGACTGGCTATCCCAAATCACCGGTGTCCAATCAGCCATCGCGGGAATGGACATGAGCATGCCTGGTGATACAATCATCCCTCTCTTTGGAAATTCTCTATGGATGTACGAACTGACTCGCTCGGCACTCAATGGCTCCGTTCCCATGTCGCGACTGAACGATATGGCTACTCGCATCGTGGCAACCTGGTACCAGTTCGAACAAGACAAGGACTTCCCCTCTGTCAACTTTGACACCAACACATACAACAGAGTCGGTCCTCTGTATCCAGCAGCATGGCCTAACTCACCCTCGGGAGTTGTCAACCAGTTTGTTCAAGTTCAGGACGACCATGACGAGGTTGCTCGACAAATCGCTCAAGATGCTATCACTCTTCTCAAGAACGACGACAAACTTCTTCCACTAAGCACCAAGAGCTCACTGAAGGTCTTCGGCACTGGCGCGCAAACCAACCCTGATGGCGCCAATGCTTGTGTCGATCGAAGCTGCAACAAGGGCACGCTGGGCCAAGGTTGGGGATCGGGAACAGTCGACTATATGTACCTCGATGACCCCATCGGCGCTATCAAGAAGGCGGCTGGAGACGTGACATTCTACAACACAGACAAGTTCCCATCTGTTCCGAGCCCTTCTGATGACGATGTTGCAATGGTCTTTGTTACTTCTGACGCGGGTGAGAATCAGTACACAGTCGAAGGTAACAATGGTGACCGGAATGCCGACAAATTGAACGTTTGGCATAACGGCGATGCACTCATCAAAGCTGCCGCCGCCAAGTACAAGAATGTTGTCGTTGTCATTCACACTGTCGGGCCAGTCCTCGTCGATCAATGGATTGATCTGCCATCAGTCAAGTCTGTCTTGGTCGCTCATCTTCCGGGACAGGAGGCTGGAAAGTCTCTCACCAATATCTTGTTTGGTGACGCGTCGCCTTGCGGCCACCTACCCTATTCAATCACCAAGAAGGAGGACGACATGCCTGAGAGTGTCACCAAGCTCATTGACTCTGGCTTCATCGACGCACCACAAGATACTTACAGTGAAGGACTATTTATCGACTACCGCTGGCTCAACAAGGAAAAGATTCGACCTCGGTATGCGTTCGGCCATGGACTCAGCTACACCAACTTCACGTACACGAACGCGACCATCAAGAGAGGCACCCAGTTGAGCCAGTACCCTCCCAAGCGACCCGCAAAAGGAAAGGTTCTGGACTATTCGCAAGACATTCCAGACTACAAAGAAGCGGTTAAACCCAGCAGCTTTAAAACCATCTGGCGCTACCTATACTCTTGGCTCTCCGAATCCGACGCAAAGTCTGCGGCCGCCAAAGCCGAGACATCAAAATACCCTTACCCAGACGGCTACTCCACCGCGCAGAAGACGGCTCTCCCCAAGGCGGGCGGTGTTTCAGGCGGCAACCCTGCTCTCTGGGACGAAGCTTATACTCTGAGCGTAGTGGTGACTAACGCAGGTTCCAAATTCTCCGGCAAAGCTTCTGTGCAGGCCTACGTGCAATTTCCGAGCGTTGCCGGATACGAGACACCCGTCATCCAGCTGCGCGACTTTGAGAAGACCAAGGTTTTGGAGCCTGGCTCGAGTGAGACGGTGCAATTGACCTTGACCAGGAAGGACTTGAGCGTCTGGGATGTCAAGGCTCAGGACTGGCTTATCCTTGATGGGGAGTTTAAGATTTGGCTGGGGTCTGCGAGCGATAAATTGGACACTGTCTGCTTCACAGACGATTTGGGCTGTGAGCACGACGTCAAGGGACCAGTATCATACGATTCGTAGATATCCCGACATGAATCTGAGGAGGAACCGAGGTTGCAGCCGGGGATTGATTACTGTAGTCTAGCTCTGATCTGTCAAAAACGCCATGGGCGATCTTCATCTTTTGACCAGGCTGTGCTGCAGCTTAATAGGGGAAAGCTTTACGATTTGACCAATAGCGAATATTGCCTGCACTGAGATTATGAATTGTGCATATTCCGCCCACTTGCCGCGATACTTTTAATGTAAACATACTCTGCACAGAGTTTCAGGTTGGACAAGAAATCTATTTTAGTGGGATTACCCTGTCGTCATCGCTGTTGAGACAACGAAAATATGGAACTTTTTGAAACGCAGATTTCTCGCGCTTAGGTAACAGAGAGTCCACATCTTGCGAATGCCGTCTTTTCGTTGGAAGTAGATTCAGTGGGGATTGTCTCAAATCTGGCTGCTAATTTGCGGATCAAGGAGCTAAAGAGAGAGACTAAGCAACTTACCTGGCGATCGGGAGCAAAGGTCAAGATTGAGCCCCTGTGATCAAGACGCCACCTCCACTTGTTTATGTGATCGTGTTTGTAAAATGGCCCGTAGTGCGGAATTTCTGGTAGACGGCGCGGGAATGGAAATTAAGTGGCGGCTGCCTCTCTCGTTTCTGTTTCTGTTTCTGAGCAGTCAAAGGACGTCAGATGTAACCTCGACCCTTGTAGCATTGTCCTCCATTCTCCCGGAATCCTTGGGCCAATCTTCCCCGCCTTAACCGGCGCGTCGGGCTAACTTTTTCACTCTCTTTTTTTGGGGTGAGACAAGAAGAGGGAGGATAAATTCCGCTGACCATTCAGGCTCCCCTCGTGATGAGATCCTCGAGCTAACGAATCAACGGTCCCTTAGTGCCTCTCGTTAGGCCGATCACCAGGGCCAGGGGTAACCTTGCAGTGGGGTACGCCATTGGGACCATCTTCTCTTGGGGCGAGAACGTGCAAGTGTTTGCTTGGCCAGTCTCGTTACCCAAAATAAGCATTCTTTGCGCCACGAGCAGGGTCTATACGAACCGACTTGCATTCGATCTGCACGTCGCTTCAGTCATTGATTGATTTCATATGTAATATTGCAGCCTCAAAAGTTGGTTGCAGCAATCATCCGTAAGCACCAAAGGTTCCCCCTCACTCACTGTCACTGTCACTGTTACTGCCACTGTCACTGCAGCGGTGAACTTGGGGAACAGGGGGAAATGTATAAGCACGGCGGTTTAAATCACTCAATCAGTCAGGATCTTTGAGTTTTTCCCATGCACGTGAGCTCTCTTCTCTCTGTCTCACGTCATCTATCCCGCACACGTGTATACGAACTCCTCTGGGCATCATCAGTCAGTCACAGTCACAGTCGCAGCCGCAGTCAGATCAGGGCCAGACCCAGACCCAGACCCAAGGCAGACCCGGCCCGGGCAGCCCAGCCCAACACAACACACTAACCTCCAAGTACCTACCCCAACACAATAAATGACGATGTACTTACTCTTGGCCTTTGTGGCTGCATCTTACTGACATCCACTGATTGGTCTCGCCGTTTCAGCTTACAGGGGGTCTCACTGCACATACGCACATTAGCCTGCCGCAAGGTCTTTGCTGTATTCGGGGCTAACGATGGCCAATCTCGTGGTGTGAATTATCGAGATGGCAGTTCCCTCTCTGGCCTCTTGAAACTAAACTTGGTGTACAGCACAGCACACACAGCCGAACAGTCAGTTAGTTGAGTGTGCTTCTGATCGTCCAAGCTTCGACGCCTCAACTGAACGGGCCAATGTAACTTGGAGTTCCCGGCACCCGATGACTTTTTCCGCCTGTGCGTCTTTGTTCAGCCCGTCCCTTCATAAAATGTTCAACTCTGTTTTTTTCTGACCCGTCCTGTCCATGTTTAGTAACGCCCGAACAGACAGAATGGGTGTGCACACTGCATCGGGCTGCATATTGTGCACGTCTACTGCATGTACCTATTTAGGGGCGTCGTAAATAAAAACGAAATCAATAAATATGCATCGTCTGTCTCCTAGCCCTTTTCTTCTCCCTCTCCAGCCCGCTCGTTCACTCACTCCCTCTCGTTTCTTCTCTCTTTTTGCCACTCTTGGTTTAGGCTTGTGACTGTCGCTTATCTTTCACCCAAGATGAAGTCTTTCTACTCCTTGGCCTTGTGCCTCGGTGCCTTCTTCAATGCAGCCACTGCCATTCCACCAGAGGAGCAGGGACAACAGCCTGGAAAGTTCGCTGCTGCTCCCCCAGTCGGTTCAAACCCCATTGACCGCAAGGGATGGACTGTCAAGTGTTCCAGCCAGGCTTCAAATTACCCCTGTGGTAGAGCCATCGATGGTGACAAGAACACCTTCTGGCAGACTCCCTATGGCACAACCAACACGCCTCCTCCTCACACCATCACCATTGACATGAAGCAGACCCAGTATGTCAGTGGTCTCCAGATTACACCTCGCCAAGACGGCAACACCCGTAACTGGATTGGTCGACATGAAGTCTACCTCAGCTCTGACGGCACCAACTGGGGGAAGCCCGTTGCCTTTGGAACCTACTGGGGAGACAAGTACCCCTGGATCACAAACTTTGAGACTCAGCCTGCTCGCTATCTTCGCTTCATTGCGCTTTCTAACGTGAACTCCGACTATCCCTGGATTGCTATTGCCGACTTTCAAGTCTATAACGCTCTCAAGTACAATCCTCCTGTTAAGGGTCTTGGAAAATGGGGTCCTACTCTCGACTTCCCCGTCATCCCTGTCGCTGGTGCCGTTGAGCCTGTCTCCGGAAAGGTCGTCATCTGGTCTGCTTACCGATATGATGCTTTCCAAGGCACCACTCCCCGTGGTGGCTTCACTCTCACTTCTATCTGGGACCCCAAGACTAACGTCATCTCCAACCGCAATGTTTCCAACAACCATCACGACATGTTCTGCCCTGGTATTTCCATGGACGGTGAGGGACAGATTGTCGTCACTGGCGGCAACGATGCTAAGAAGACTACCATTCTCATGCCTGATGGTAACTGGGTTCCTGGCCCTGACATGCAGATTGCTCGTGGTTACCAATCATCTGCCACTTGCTCTGACGGCCGTGTTTTCACCATCGGTGGCTCATGGAGCGGTCCCCGTGGTGGCAAGAACGGTGAAATCTACGACCCCAAGGCTAAGACTTGGACTTCCCTTCCCAAGTGTCTCGTCGGCCCTATGCTCACCAAGGACAAGGAAGGTGTCTACAAGGCTGACAACCACGCTTGGCTCTTTGGCTGGAAGAAGAACAGTGTTTTCCAGGCTGGACCCAGCACAGCCATGAACTGGTACTACACCACCAAGGGAACTCAGGGTGACACCAAGGCTGCTGGTACTCGACGAAAGAACGGCAGAATTGACCCTGACTCCATGAACGGCAACGTTGCCATGTTCGATGCCCTCAAGGGCAAGATTCTCACATTTGGCGGTGCTACCAGCTACCAACAAGCTCCTGCCACTGCTAACGCTCACGTTCTCACCATTGACCAGCCCGGTGCCACCGCCCAGACTGCTCTCGTTGGAAACAACGGTGCTGGCATTCATGCCCGTGTCTTTGCTACCTCCGTCATCCTCCCTGATGGAAACGTCTTCATCACTGGTGGCCAATCTTACTCCAATCCCTTCACCGACACCAACGCTCAGCTCGAGCCCGAGATGTTCATTTCCTCCTCCAACACATTCACTAAGCAACAATCCAACACCATTCCCCGCACGTATCACAGTATGTCTCTGCTGCTGCCAGATGCTACTGTCTTCAACGGTGGGGGTGGTCTTTGCGGTAGCTGCAAGAGCAACCACTTTGACGCTCAGATCTTCACTCCTCAGTATCTGCTCGATGGCAACGGTAACCTTGCTACCCGCCCCAAGATCACTGCTGTTTCGGCCACTACTGCCAAGGTCGGCAGCACCATCACGGTCACCGCCAACAGCGCCATCAAGAGCGCTTCTCTTATCCGATACGGAACTGCGACACATGTTGTCAACACTGATCAGCGCCGCATTCCCTTGGCCCTGACTGGTGCTGGTACCAACAAGTACTCTTTCAAGATTCCCAATGACTCTGGTATTGCCCTCCCTGGCTACTGGATGCTTTTCGTCCTCAACAACGCTGGTGTTCCCAGTGTTGCTAGCACCATTAAGGTCACTATCTGATCTAATGTCTGCATTGCGATAAAATGATTTTTTGCGTTTATAATACTAGCGAGGACAGTACAAGTATCCTGATTCATTATGTATATACTTTGATACCAATTGCAGTTGGATATATTGACACAGACGTCACTTTACTATCTAATACAAATCTCTTGCATGAAGTTTCTGTTTTGGATGGCTTCATATGTGACTGCGCTTCTCACAATGGCAATGAACCAATTGCCGAGCTGACGCTCATACTCGTGACTATGACATTAGAGATTGTAGAGCCGTATTCAAATGCCGACAAAGTTTATCTCAAGATCCATGCTAACCTTCGTGATCGGATCACACCGTAATGCGCGTATAGTTACGAACCCGCAATACGAACCAAGAGAAGTCAATATTGTTTTAGGCCGACGTTTGATCCATTGCGCTGGGATATCCCGACACACCAACACGGGATCCCTAAGACATTTATCTATCCAGTGACACTAGTGGGCAGTGAGTTTGCACCAACCCGGGAACCAGGTTCACAACGTTCACAATTAGAGTTTTAAGGCTTCACGGGTAATGGCTGCAGAGATATTGCACATGACGCTGACAGACGACAGAAATAGCTACGTTGCGTGTCAATGTATGTTACCGCCCTGTGGCTCACCCGAATGCAAGCCATGTTCGGCACATACGGGAAAGCACTTTGTTCCTGCAGAGACATGCAGATGGCTTAAGCAGGGTCGGGACGAAGTACATACGCTTGGACGGTGCGTAAGTTATGCAGGTGACTGTCATTCATAAATGTGGCACAGACGGGAGGGCGCTATGTAAGACTGAGGACCTGTTAGTGGCTCGTGATAGGTGTCATCAGGATGACAGACGTCATGTTCACGTTGATGACATAGCTTCTATACAAGACCTCTATGAGACATCTAGCCCTGAAACCCATTAGTCATAGCGGTAAATGTCATATTTGTTGAGAATGACTGCATCGTTGTTGCTGACAGCTTCACAAAATCGTAGCGTTCATGTCTGACCTGAACGTTCCACAGCTGGGCTGCGCAGCTAACATCAAATGAACTAGCTAAGAGCACCGTATAAGTAAAGTAGCCACCGAGATTTAGTGCCGTGTTCATGCTGTCAAGCTCCAGATTACCTACTCAGGCTTCTTCAACCTCGCCTCCAGCATTGCAGTACATCCATAGGCAGATGGGTAAATCTTGACTAGCTCCAGACCAGCAGCATCAAAGATCTCTTCGAAGTCTGCCTTCTTCTTCTCCTGACCAGTCATGGCGAGGAGCGCAAAATCAAGCCAGTACAGGTCTGTGAACTTGTCTTTCTCGACCATGTCAGGAATCAGCTGGTCGCAAATAATCAGACGGGACTCGGGCCCCATGGCTGATGCGGTGTTCTTGACAAATTCGATACAGACTGGCGTATAGAAGTCGTGGAGGAAGCGACGCATAAAATATATACGGGCGTCTGCATAAGGTCAGTTGTTGCTAAGAACCAGAGGCGTAGCTTGCGCTTATCGACCCTGGGGTGTCACTTACTCTTGACAGGCTGCGGCGTAAAGGCATCGTAAGTCATAAGTTCAAAGCCTGGATAATCCTTGGGATCCATGGAGTCAATGACACCAGGGAGGTCCTGGAGGATATACTTCGCTTCAAAGGCATCGCCAATGTCTTTGCGGATGGCGATGCACGACTGACCACGACCGGCGCCGATATCCACTAAGAAAGGTCGTTCAGGATCCTGAGCAACTTCTTCCTTGAGCCATGCAAAGGGGAACATGCCAACGACAGGCATCAGTTCATCAACAGCAACCATGTTGGCGTTCCAAAGCTCACGTCGCTCGGGATCGGGGTCCATCTCTAACAGGTCATAGTATGACTTTCCGAGATGCTCCTTACCAACCGAGTACACAGCAGGGGATTTTTTGAGATCAAAGACATCTTCAGGCTTGTGAGATTTCAGGTACTCAGGCAGATGCATCCAAGCACGACTAAACTCCAACACGATCATGAAAAATGAACCCAAACCCCTCGGGTTCAAGATCCGGGAAAGGTCATTGTGAGCATACGTATCAGGCGCAGTCTCAACAAAAACACCATGACTAACAGCCACGCGGTAAATGCGCTGAATCACAGTAGTAGCTACATTGGTAATGCGAGCTAGTTCCTCAGCGGCGATGGGACTTCCATCTTCGGGCATGGCGTGGTATGCCCGGATTCCAAGAATGGTATGGAAAGCGCATCCGAGACTGAATTGCTCCATTAGGTGTGTCATCTGATCCATGGGATCCTGGAAAGCTGAGCGAACTGCTTCCGTCTGCTTGAGGACATTTTGGTGGCTGATGGGATCATCCTCGTATGATTCGAGCTGGGCGACTAGTTTCTTTGCCTCTTCGAGGGCCTTTTCAGCTTTGGGATGAACCATTGTCAATAGCTTGATATTTTAGAGGTATCGAGATGTGGCTTGAAGAATTCAACTGCTGGGTCTGTATTTGCGGAGATGGCAACTGTCACCGCATGTTCCGTAGACCATGTGAATAGTATATTCACTTAAGAGTGTTCCAGGCGGGGCACCACCCACAGCCTAGCAAGGGCTCAGATCATATCAGTCCATGAGCGTTCACTTCCCTACAAGACAGGTTAGTAGGTGGGTATATATCCAGCCGAGGTTCTGTAATCCCGGGTAAAGTGCCTCAACCATGCAGATCACGACCCAATCAGAATATTATATCCGTGATAAATTGGAGTTTGAACTGCGGCACGGCCCAAGTGACGGAGCTTGGTCCGGTGGCATTTATCGCAGTATCGAGGATGATTATCACTATGGCGAGTTTGTTTCGATATTTGCTCAACTTCTCCTTTTGACCGTGTCCACTTTGCATGATTCTGATACACAAGCGATTGTGATACCATCAGTGTCGCAATGTCGTCTCCTCGTGCTTCCGAAGAAGAGGTTATACAGCCTGACACTGTAAGTTTATTCCCTGTAGGGCTGAAGTCGGACTAAACGGATTTGTCTAGGCTTTGCAGAATGTCACTGATGATGAGGTTAGTGGGCCTATTGATACGACTCATCCAGAAGGCTCCACTTGCTAACCAATGTGATGGGATAAAGGCCTACGATAATGAGAGTGAGCGGTCATCTTTGACATCTCTGACATCGTCTATTCTACATGGAAAGGTCGAGGGCGGAAGGACCTACGCTGTGTATGGCAAAGAGGGCAAGTCTCCCAGAGTCAATCGCTTGGCCAGTGCTAACAAATCTCAGAGTATGGATTACCAATGGATGAGGCTGAGCTTGATCGCATCGATATGTGCCATGCCAAATACTGCGCGTTGATTGGAAAGAACCGTTATTTGGCGCCTCTAGAAAAGCCTCAGAGAATTCTGGATCTTGGCTGCGGTACAGGTTCGTGAAGCCTCATTTCTCTAGATATGAAAGCGTTAAATCGATAAAGAATTCCTTGCTGACGGTGTTGACAAAAGGGATATGGTCAATCGAAATGGCAGAAGAGTTTCCATCTGCAGAGGTGAGTACAGGATCTTGCTGCCGTGGTTACATCGGGTGAACAGTGACTGACGAGCTCCCAGGTCATTGGGACGGATGTTGCACCGACGCAACCTGACTGGTTAGTGATCGATGCGAACACAACTGTGAGACTTTTTGAAACTAATGTTTGACAGGGTGCCACCAAATTGCCACTTTGAGGTCGACGATATCGAAAGAGAATGGACATGGAAAGAAGATAGCTTTGACTTTGTTTATGCCCGAGATCTTCTGCTCGCAATTCGAGACTGGCCGGCTCTGATTGACCAGACATACACGTAAGCCCTAACTCTGCTCGTATGGGATATCAATACTAATTCCACCAGACATCTTAGAGGAGGCGGCTGGGTCGAGTTCCAGGCCATCGTCGGCGTTCTCGGTTGCGACGACGACTCCATCCCTGAAGACAGCTATCTCCGCAAATTCTCAACAATGATGGAGCAAGGCTCTGCGAAATTCGGCGCCAGCCTCACAGACCCCATGCGATGGAAGGGCTGGCTTGAAGAACGCGGGTACCAGAATGTCACAGAGCGAGTCTTTAAGCTTCCGTTCAACCCATGGCCCAAAGATCCGCGTATGAAGCTCCTCGGGGCTCGGGAGATGGAGAATCTGCTAAGTGGTCTGGAAGCCATGGTTACGAGGATGTTTCAGAAAGGTCTTGGATGGACGGATGCTGAAGTCACCGTCTTCCTTGCATTTTTGAGAAAGGAAATTAAGAATCCTAGGATGCATGGGTACTGGCCTTAGTGAGTTTACCCAAAAGTCTTTACTTACCCTGATGGAAGGACTTGGTTCTTTTAATCGTTCTAACATTTCTATAGCTATGTTGTTTACGCCCAGAAGCCAAAAGAGGACTCATAACGGCAAGACCAACGCTTCTGTCCACCTTACAATAGAGTTGCCGTGTGTTTGAAAAGATAAGGTATCGGCAAGAAAACCATTGATCCTACGGAGTACATCTTTGACGAGAAATTCAATTCAACCTTAGTATTCTGTTTATTTGACTCTCGATTACCCTGGAGATAAGGTTTGTCATGTCTTGCGAGTCAGGGTCACATTGACGCTTAGACCTTTCCCCTGTTCCTCGCGTGGCGATCAGGGGTAAGTAGAATTAGACCACTGCCTCACGGGGCTGTCTTTCTGGACTTTTTTTTTCGAGAGATTCTCTCTAAATCTCCTTCATTCTCCTAGGCAATAGATTACTTGAAGCTAGGGGAAGATTCCGTGACCATGCAGACCCATACCTAAGTTTGATTGATGCCTCATCCAGCTCTCGCATAATCCTCTTGCTCTAAGACGTCATTTGATACCAAACAGAGGTGAAGGCTCTCAGATTTATACGCTTTGTTTACATAGGAACACCAATGTGAATGCCAGATCACTCAAGACTCCCGTGACATATAGATCATGCGTCTACTCCGTACCTGGAAGCCATTTCTGACAGATGGACATCACTTCACTAGCATGACTCAACCTGGCAACGTGATGAGCCGCACGGTTATACGCCAACGCACACAATTCCCAGACTCCACAGTAATCTATTATGCTTATCCAATACCGTCATACTGGATGAACTTCCTTCGGAAACCAACCGAGTCATTGAAGGCTGTCGCGGAACCAAGGAAAAGGAGGGTTGACAAAATGAAAACGAGAGAGAAATGAGCGAAGTTTCGTTATCTATTGCGATATTCCTCTGCACGGGGCGCCTCTGTCATGGGCGCTCGAATGTGCCCTCAAGATACGGGTGTAATTTAACGAAACTGACGGTGGATCGGCGTTGCATTGGCGAGAGTGCTATCCCGAAGATCCCGCGTCATAATATTTTCATGAGCACTTCTCGCCAAGAGAAAATGTCAGTCAATAGTCAATTGAGACTACCAGATATCGCCTGAAGCCTCAAAACTCTCGTTTTGCTGGGTTTACTTGAGGATTTATCTGGTGCTGAGTCACAGCCTTACAGATCACACAGAAGAAGCTATCTCCAACTACTCATGACCCCTGCAGCTCGACCTGGCCGATGATACGCCAGAGTCTTATCAACGTCATTGTGCTAGCAACAAAAAACGACGATCTCTGGCGGAATCCAACGTTTTGTTTATTGCGATCGACTCGGCAGTTGGCGATGTTTCATCGCTCCACAATCGCGTGTTTCAACACCAACCATCAAGCCAAACAGAGCAGCGATGAACCATTCCCCCAGTCCATCCCAACTGTCGGATTCATCCGATATGCAAAAACAGCTTGAAGATCTAACTCTCGCTTATGCCGTGTAGTATCGTCTCCTATCTAGGGTCCCATCATCTATGTCCTGCTCAAAGTGTATATAAGAAACTCCAAAAGTCAATCTGTTTAGAACATTCACCCAACCATCCACTCTCACTTCTCAACCCAGTCACTCTTTTTTTTCCAAAGCAACATCTCACCAAGTCACTCTTTATTTACTTTACGCTTTTATTCATCATGAAGTTCAGCCTTTTCTCCCTCGCTGCTCTGGCCGCCTCGGCCATGGCTGCTCCTGCTGCTCAGGTTGCTGCTCGTCAGGTCCCATCTGTCCCAGTTGCCAACGGTGCTGTCAGCCAGGTTGAGAGCATCGCTACCTCTCAGACCGTCACCAAGACAGTTACCAAGAAGATCACTGCTGTCAGCGTTTCCAACACTGGCGGCGTTGTCAAGGTTCTCACCATTGCTGTTGACCAGGTCAAGAGCCAGACCACCACCATCAGTAAGTCCACCAACTATAGAGCGGGTTACTGAGATTGCTAACAACGTCTTTAGAGGAGGTCATCACCAAGGTCAAGTCCAACGCCATCTCCAAGACTGCCGCCATCAAGGTCGTCACTGCCGAAGTCCACTCCCTCAACGAGCTTCTCACCGCCGTTGTCAACCAGCTCAAGGATGTCGTCAGCATCAAGATCAACATCCCCGACGTCAAGGTCATTCTCGGCCTCGTTATCCAGCTTCTCCACGAGCTTGTCGGTGTCGCCAAGGAGGTCCTGAGCATCCTTGGCCTCGACAACGTTATCGGCAGCGCTTTCGAGCTCCTCTTCCAGACCGTCGCCACTCTCCTCGGCCTCGTCACCCAGCTCATCGGCGACATCGTTCCCGGTCTCGTCGACATCCTCTCCAACATCCTCGACACCCTTTCGGGCACTCCTCTTGGACCCATCATCCAGCCCGTCTCCAACATCTTCGATGGCCTCACTGGCTACCTCACCCAGGGCACTGCTTAAGCGACACGTTCAAGATATGAGACCAGGGTATGCCGGATATGCCCCTTAGAAGACAAGACAAGCATAGAGGGAGTTTAGACAGTGGATCTGGTTCAAATCATGCATAATCTTAGTTAATTCAATGCTGTACATTAATTCATACGACCTCTTTGCCAAAGGAATGTCCATAACTCCGTCTCATGCTGCCCTTATCCTCTCGTCCATTAATTAGCCCATAATCATATCGCGCCCTTGAAGGCATCATTATATCTCATCACTCTTAAAATCTCAGTTGCAAACAGTCTTGTAGCTACTGAAGTGAGAAGAAGTCTCGCGACACTGGTCATCCTTGACAGTCTTCTGTCCACGCTTGCAGTTGCTGTCTGTGAAGAGAAGGACTATGCACATGTCAGTAAGTCTTGAATCTTGAGGAGAGAAGTAGTTCTTACGCTTGCAGCCCTTGGCATGCTCATACTGGCTCACAGACTTGACCTTGTCCGTGAATTTGAAGCATTCATTGAGTTCATCACGATGCGTGGTCAGTTCGCCGAGGTTTCCGTTGTTGTTGTCACCTCCGCAGTCCTTAGAGCTCCAGATGCGGGCAGAAATGACGTTGAAGGGAAGATCGCCAGAAGCAGGGTCAGCAGCGACGCCCATGGCGAGAGCAGCAGTAGCGATGATGGTAGCGAAATGCATTTTGGTGGTTGAAATGTGAAATGTGAATGTGAGCTAACTCAATGTTGAGTGCGGGGGTGAGTGATTGATTGATGGCTGTTGAGTGATGATGAGAGTTTGGTCTATTGCGGGAATGGAGTTGACCTTAAATACAATTGAGATAGTCAACGCAGCTTTACATTCTACTAAGACATTAATGGGCTGAGAGAGAAGATCACTACGTCAAGTCTGTGGCTGTAAGTGTCTGATGCTTCAGGAAGTACAGCTGAAAATTGAAGCCCGATACAGAACCAGCCGCGATACGAGCTGCACTGTCAGCGCTAGCAATACAGCAGTGTGAGCCCACTACAGCTCGTATCTTTTCCAGCAGACGGCCAAAACCGATCAGGCAAACGCCTTTTCCAATCATTTTTGCAGAGAATTAACTCCGCTGCTATCAGAGTCGATCAGTGGAACTCGAGAAATATGCAGCAGGTATCATGTGCCGGGGATGGACTGTGCCGTGTCAACGCACCATGGCCCTATTGGGATGATCCATGTGATGCTGGTGATGTCAAATACGAGCGATGACTGTAACCCTCTGGGAGATCTCTCTCACTTCAACAACACAGCAAGGCGATGCAAATCTCGTGTATGTATCAGAACCTCAGAATCAGCATTTAGAGTATCCATAAGTCCTATCCTATGCTTACTCAATTTATTACGCGGCCATCTCCATGCCTCCCGATTGATCGCCTCACAAGCGTCGATACCTAAAATTAGTAGACACGGCTAAAAACTCCGACCCCACGTACGTCGAGATGAGTTTACATCATCGTCCCCCGCATTTCCCGCCGATAATCCGGTTATGATGGAATCTCACGATACTCATGATGCGGGAGCCGCCCGGTTCATCCGCTGATTCTGCTTCCACGCGTCACATCGTCAAACACGACGTATATGCAATGCAACATTAACCAAAGTTCTCGAAAGTTGGTCACGCTTCTCTTCGGGTATCACAAATCTTGGCTGCCTTGATCCATAAGGTTCTGGAACTCCGCTTATTCATATAACCATGTTTGGATAAGCATACGAGCTAGACCTTTTGCTGTTTTATTTTTAACCTTACCTTTTTGTTGAAGACGGGTTCACGACATCCTCCGCCAGCTCCGTCTTGAAAGGATTCATGCCTCGTTCGCTTGCAGGTTTATCAGGTGGCACAGACAAGGGCGGCCGATGATGCACTAGCGGTATGCAGTTATCACGCTGTTTCTGGGAATAGGCCATTTCAATACATGATATATAGTGATACAAACGTCTTACAACCTTAACCTCATCTTCACCGTCTTCTGCAGCAGCACCAGGCCAAGCATTTTATGCGTTGGGGAGAGCGACCTTGAAAGCGGGCATGTTGGGCTTGCACCTCGTACCAACATCTGGAAGAGTGCCATCAACAAAGTAAGCAGCAATAGCCTCAAGAGTGCAGTTAGAAGCGTGTGAAGTGACTCCATGCTGTAGACTATTAGCTGAAAATTCTATCAAACCGATGGCAGTAGACTTACCCCAACTCCCTCGTTAATCAACAGTCGACTCTCTCTAAATCTAGAAGACACCTGCCAAGCATGGTTGAGGGAAGTGATGGGATCGTTTGCGTTGTTGACAACAAGAACTGGGAAGCTTGTGTTCACGTTTCGAAGCGTGTTGGTATCAACGCCCTCAGCAGCGTCGAACTTCCAAGCACCGCAGGCGATATAGTCAGCAGCGATGGCATCTCCGAAGGAGCTTCCAGCGAGATGAGCCTGATACATAGAGTAAAGGTCCTCAGGGTTGCTGACACGGAACGACGACTCGGAGCAAGCAATGCCCTGGAATGCATTGGTGCCAAGATTCCACTCGGATGTGTCCTCCTTGTAGATGCTGAGAGCCTTCTTGTAGTCTCCGTCTAAAGCGTAAGACAGGATCTCTACCACTGAGGGATAGTTGAATGGGCTTGACAGCAAGTTCATAATACCGTACTTCAGCTGCTTCAACATAGAGTTGCCAGCATAGGGGTAGTCCTTGGATGAGAGACCATCAGGTAGAGTCTTCAGGTCCTTCAACTTCTGGAAGGTCTCGACCGTAGCATCTCTCAAATCCTCAACAGTAGTGCTGCTACCGGAGTAGTTGGCCAGCTTGCAATACTTGGTGCCGAGCTCAACGCACTCAGTAAACAGATGCACCAGCGACTTCTCAGCATCGTGAGGTCCACCAACACCGGTTGACGTGAGGTACGCATCAGCCAAAGAGTTCGAGTCAAGAAGAAGACGGCCAATGCGATCAGGAAACATAGCGGCAGCAACTTGGCCGAGGATAGTTCCGTAGGAGATGCCCCAGAAGCGAAGTTTGCCATCTTCACCGAGAGCATCGACAATCTTCATCACGTCGCGGGCAGTAAAGGCAGTGCTGAGGAAGCGGCCGTGTTCCTGCTGGGTTTCGTAGCAGGACTCGGCAATAGCTTGCATGGTCTGCCAGCCCTCGTTCTTTACATATTCCCAGAGATCTGCTTGAGGCAGTGGTTCCAGGCTGCGACGGGTGAGTTCAGCAGAAGCATTCTTGCCGCAGGCAAAGGGGATAGTTCGTCCAACGCCTCTGCGTAGAGTTAGTGTAGCTCTATTCAATTGACGGGAAACGCATACCGAGGGTCAAATGAGATGATGTTGTGATGGCCGCCCATGATGCTAGAAACAGTGTCAGTAACTCTTGATGATGCGCTAGAGGCTACTCACTCGCGGAAGTCCTGTCCGAGATAAGCGAGAGTCTCGATACCAGAAATTCCCGGACCACCGGGATTCCAGAGAACGCTGCCCTTGAAAGGCTCCTTGGTAGCATTATAGCGTATCAATTGAAGCTCAACTGTCTTATCGGACTTTTTATCCGTATAATCCAGCGGCACCTCAATAGTCGCACAATCGCCTGCCTTCAGCAGCTCCTTTGCGGCATCAGGAAAATCGAGCTTGCAAGGCTCCCACTTCAGCGATGATTGTGCACGGGCAACCAGCGAATCAGCACCATTTGTTGCGGTTGCAAGACGCGACGCGCCGAGGAGGAGAGGGCCAAGAAGAGACTTCATCTTTGCTCCGACGCGTTTCGAGTGTTTGACAATAGGAGCTTGAACAAAGTCCATGAGTTCACAGTGCTCGGACGGGAAATCTCAGCGTGATATAAAGTGATGTGAAGTGGAGGCTGCAGGGGTAAAGATCCCAGCGGACGGAGACGGAGACGGAGGCGGAAGCATCCGTCGATCATGATCCTTGAGATGTAATTTAACGATTGATCCTTTTGATAATCAATCAGCTTGTCGTGTCATCATCATCGGGCGACACCGCAACGAGGACTTGTTAATGCTGTGCAACGTTGATGCCCTCGATTCAACGCAACGCCACTGACGATTGTACACGCAGAAAGATGATAGAAAGAAGCAGACGTGAGCTATCTGTTGAGACACTCACATACCAACAATAACTGTCTGTTAGCTCAATCTGATAAGGCCGGCACATCGTTCACGTTCACGCGCGTGGGTTCTGCTAATCTTCCGAGCCCGTCAGCCGAGAAAATTGAAGCGGAAGGATCTCTTGGCGTAAGCAAGGCTCCGACGACCTATCCATTCAGCACGTTCAATGGCCATATTGTGTACACAAAAGAATGACAAATGCCGCGGTCTTTTGCTAATTGTCATGCGGCGATATCACCTCAAGTAAGCAGACTGTCAGCTTGGGTAGCCAGGGAGTAGGGGCCAGGTGTCTTAACGCGATCACCAGGGGACAGCTACCTGAACGGCCATGTCTGAACAGCACGCAAAAACTCCACAGCGTCAGAGTGGGCGCATGTGAAATGCAAAACAAAGAAGAGACAAAAAGAATGCGGTTTGTGTGGATCGAACACAAGACCTTCAGATATCGTTTGATATTGATTGAAGTTTTTACTTCAGTCTGACGCTCTCCCAACTGAGCTAAACCCGCTGACTAATAATCGTTAATACTTAAGGCTTAAATACGGCAAGTCATACCTGCATAGCCGGCTGTGCGTTTAGTATCACGTGCTTATTATATAGCCGGCTATATAGATAAAGCTAAATATCTAACTTTAGTTTAAATATATA
>JAAOAR010000763.1:0-23652 GCA_013395995.1 Fusarium pseudoanthophilum | reverse complement strand
TAACTACTACCTTTAATTAAAGAAAATAAGGCTCTTTTAATTAAAGCTAGAATGCTTATTGTGACTAATCTACGCTTTATATAATACCCTGTATTTGCGGGTTCACTGAACTTAGATCTAATCATGTTACCCACAAATTTAATCAACGCGGTAACGTGGTAGTCGGGATACTCCGGACACGGGATAGTGTTTGCTGTGGTGTTCACTAATGTCATCTGCTGTTGGTGGCTTCGATAAGATTGTCATTGGATGGCAAAGTTTCTATCTGCTATAATAGCATACTTTCGCTTGCGATTCTGGAAAGGTTAATTATAGAGCTAGGTCTACCCGATGAGAATAAAACTTCATGTGAGGTTAGTGATATGGAAAATGCCTAGGAACGGATGGAAGAAAAATCTTTGCAAGGCTCCTACAATGCGGGGGACAGATAGATCTGATCTTGACTCAAGCCATATAAAAGATCAGGCGCCACACTCTACTCTGCACCAGGGTCTCCATCATCGTCTTGAATATCCACCTCCATCTTTTTCCAATCCTGCTTCTCAGCCAACATGGCATCTCTCATTGCCTCTGCGGTATCTACCCTTCTGGTCAAGTTCGGCACCGGTCTAGCTGGCAAAGCCGGCGGCTGGGTCTTCCAGGAGGGTCTAGCAGCTGTAACCGGCGGTATCACCGACACAGGAAGGATCAGAGAGGACATTGCCAACGTCTTGAAAGAAGTGAAGCAGATACAGACATCTGTCACTGACCTCTCAAGTCAACTCTCCGATAGTTTGCTCCAGCTGCGCAAGGACAGTCTGAGAACTTACATCACTGACATCGAAACCTATTACGCAACAATCGGCGATATCATGCAGGAGGCTTTTGAACTTCCTGAGAAGAAACTAACAGATGCGGATCGTGTTCGACAAGCTAAAGGACTGCAGAAGCGTCTCAACAATCGCCTTAGAGCCTGTTCAAACGACGTTCCTGGATATCTCGACAAGATCAACGACTTCCTCAACGAGCGCGGCTCCAATGCTTTCTTCCAACAGGCTGCACAGCAAGCTCTTGATCAATCGGACGATTTCCTCGAATATTATAGCAAGACCAAAGTCATGGTACGTGCAATCACACTGAAAGAACATGTGACATAGCTGACTGATACTGACAGGCACTTAACTATTGGGTTGCATATATCAAGGGCATCAGCCTTCTTCAGATGGCCCACGACACTCCTCAAGTCAACTTCGAAGAAGGTTCTTTTACCATCGATCGACACAAAGCCAACGTTCTCGCCCAGGAGAAGAACTTCAGATCTACAGTTGGAGAAGTGACCATCGCGCTTGCTGAGGAAGTCATCAACAACCCGAATGCCACAAGAGATCTCACCTGGAGAACAGCTGGCGGTACCTACATTGAAGCATACAAGTCCCCTTACGCAAACTACGTCCTTTCTGATATTCCTGGACCACGGGAGAGCGCCTGGATCGTCAAACACATCCCGAGCGTCACCAAGGAAGATTTCGATCCTACGCAGGGCTACCCGGTCCTGATTGAGCCATCCGACCGAGTTGACAATCCTCTCTGTGCAGGAGGATCGCAGTATGGCCTCGATACTAGATGGGCGACCGATACGCTGGGCGACTATCAATGTCGTTGGTTCATCAAACCTAGGTCTCCTGGGGAAGCACGCTTTTCGTTCCGGTTTCTAAGCTCTGGTGCTGCTTACAACGGGTCCTATATTGTTGACAATCCAGCGAGCGACCTAAGGACGTTGAATTATGTCGATTCTCTTCACAAAGAGGATGGAAATCAGTTCTTCAGTGTTACGCTTGGCGAACAAAAGGTTTAGGGATATTATGGTATCAATCGGGACCCTTGAAAGCTTCTAGATGGGTCGAATATGGGAGTATTATGTATATGATATTAAGTTCTTTAGCTTTTATCCAGATGTATCATTTGCAGTTGAGACTTGTGGCTGAGAGCTTATTCCGGCAGAGTGAACCTAGTTGATCTAAACATGAACGTGCTGTGTCAATGGGCTTGGAACTAGCACTAAGTTGCCCTTTTCTCATAATCACATGAAGCCCGACAGATGTGACACCAGGATGACTGTGACGGACTTGAGAGATATAACTTTTCGAATAATTCTTTCTACTTGGACCTTTACATTGAGTTTCGGCCTGGGCACGCTGAAACGAATGTGCCGAGGCCTTAAACAGCTATGAAAATTATTCCATTTCCCAAATCAAAAGACCTTTCTGATTTAGATCAGACATGCCCGATGGCTTTTTCTTTTACCAAAAGGTGGCCTGTAGGGAGTTAATGACAATCGAAATCAGCGTCATGAAATCCAGGTCAATTGCAGCAAAGACTTTAAAATGTCAACCTTCCATTGAAAAATGCGTGAAAACCTTGATACGAATGTTTGCAGATGAATTTGCACTATAAGAAAAACGAAGCGTCCCCAATCTTGCATCCTTTCCCAGAAATAAGACCTTACTCATCCTTGGCAGGATCAAAGCCAGGGCACTGATCGCCAGCAGCCTCACCGAGCTTCTTAGTAAAGCTATCATCCTTGTCCCAGAACTTGGGACCAACACCACCATTCCAAGCATCATAGAGGTAGTCTCGAAGAGATCGGCCGTTGACAACAGGCCAGTTGTCCCAGCCAACAAGGTTGCCGATGAACCACTGACCGGTGTAGTTCTCAATATCGTCATCGGCCTCGTTGGCCATGCGCCAGCAGTGAGTGAAGCCACCGTCTTTGTGGTAGACCACCTTGGCGCGCTGGCCGTCGAGACGGGGAGTGTTTGTGGCGTGTTCGTAGCCTCCGTGGCATGAGGGGGCGACACGCTTGACGTCTTCGCCTTGGACGAATACGACGATGTTCTCCCAGTCATGGGTGTGGCCGTTACCGCCGCCAGCAGCGTTAATGGTACCCCAACTGAAACTTGATTAGACAATGATGTTATGAAGATAGTCAAGTGAACTTACGAAGACTGGTCCTTCTCAAAGTAGTACTCATACATAATAGCACACCAACCATTGTTGCAGCGCTTACGGCTGTAGACGTTGTTGTTCTCCAGACGGTTTGGCTCACGGCAATCAGCAGCGGGACCCTTGAAGTAAACGTCCTTCTGGCTGAGACCACGGTTGGTGTTACCGTCCTTGTCGATGGCGGAAGTGTAGTAGCAGCCGTCGGTGTCGAAATCGGTGACAGGCTGGAACTTGTGCTCAATCTCGTGAGCTCCGTCGTCGAGACGGCCCATGAGAACTCGCTTGGCAAGCTTGAGGGGTCCGGCTTCGACGGTGAGAGCACCGGCGAGGACGGTTGCGATGGTGAAGGCGTGCATGATGGTGAAGAAAAGATGAACTTGGGAAGAAAACGGGAAGTTGAAGTTGAAGGAAGAGGGTATAGAGTGTTGTGAATTGATAGAGGGATGATGAGATGAGATGGTAAATTTGTGAAAGCAGAAGAAGCCTCTTATATACGTGATCTGTGACAAGATGGATAAGGCCCGATCAGAATGCCCTCGCCCAAGTTGAAGCTTATCATGACACCAAGCAGCCATTCCTCCTCTCATCTCATCTCCAAAAATGAAACGGGTCATGAAGGATTGGCTATACGAGCAGGATTTACCATCTCAGCCAATAAATGAAGCAAAATCTATTTCGATGATCTCACTGCATACATGAATTTCATGCATCAGTTCAGCTCGATGCAACTAAACGCCCAAACCGCCAAGGCGCAGCAGCAGCTCAGACCAATCACACGAATTTCGCACCCGTGCCTTAATTTTAAGCTTAGCGGATCTTATCTGCTTAGCCACAGCGATCGCAGATCTGACCAATTAAATCTCCGCCGGACCTATTTTAATCTCGGGCGCAAGCTTTTCCTTGAAACGTGTAGGATTTGGCTAGTATTATTCTGGAAAGCATGCTCGTGATGTTGTTTGGGGGCTGTGAGGCGTTTTTGGTGAAACCAGCCTTGTTTTTGGTGGCGGATGACAGAATGTCAGCTCCAGGTTTCATGTTGAGAGGTCGGGTGGTGGTTTGTGTGGTGAGGAATGTACCTTTGATCAGCGCGAGTAAATGAGAACGGGTCATGATGGGCTATGAAAACACTTTGGTGGCTTTGAAGGATGCAGATTATCTTTTCAAGAGCCTGACAGGATTGAGATCCAGGCAAACTGTTCATGGCACGGCTGACAGAGGTTAGATATTTGTACGTAGTTGAAATGCGATGATTCTTTTCATCATGATCTTACACTTGTTCCCTCATGAAATATCTGTTCTTATTCGTTCTGCTTAAAGAGTCTTGAGGGAGCCCTCAAGTCACCAGCCACTGAGGCCTTGGCGACTATACGTAAACTCATCGCGATGAAAATAAGCGTTGATGAAATTAGAGTAAGCGGGCACGAGATTGATAGTAAGCGCCGATGGAGAAATATCCACAGGGCTGTGATTAAATCGGAGCCAGTCGTGGGGTCCAAGCCGATTAGACCAAGATGCATGAGGTGCTTCAGGGTAATCCAGGGCTTTTTTTTTTTTTTTAGATTGCTAACGCAATTCGAAGCAGTTGTCATGATGGATGAAGATAAAGATGTAACTCGAAGAACTGAACTCATGCTAAATAAAGAATACGGCAATATGATCAATGGGAGAAAAGAAACCGGGATTTAATATGTTGAAAACGTTAATTGCGAAATGTCTCGAGTGGAAGGTTTTTGGTTCATGGATGTGTGAACTGATTTTTGCTATGTTATCTTCAGCTTATCATCCTTATGGCTTAAGAAAAATGTCTCGCAAACAGACCAGTCTTATGCGACAAAGCTATCTACAGAGGAGGGTTATCCTTGATCCAGGTCATGGGATTGACTTGGCGAATAGACGAGAGACTTGCCAAGTACTTTCAGCTGCGTGAGTCTTGAGCAAGCCTTCTGCGTTTTTATTGTGGGTTTCTATCATTACTCGAGCCATCTGCAGAATACCTGCTCTCATTCAGCCACGTAGTAAACTTCTGCAAAGCTATCGCAAGATGTGATATCTTATGCTTCTCTTTATCTGGCATCTCCGCCAATGTCAGACCTATTCCGTCCGGTTGAAAGCATGTCTGCCATCCATATCGCATTACGCCTCTCGCAGGTACAGTCGTCCCGTCAATTCGTCCTTGAAACAGCACAGGCTCATGGCCAGGACCTTCACAGTACCCTATCGTCGCTACTGCTTCAGCGGTTTTGTCTGAGAACCCAGCTAGTAAGAGATGAAGCTTTTCGGGTCCCAAAGCCTCGAGGAAGAATTATGTAAGGTCCTGGCATGCCGTTCATCGCATTGAAGCAAAGAGCTGTATCATCCACGACGACTGGACCACCGACCTGCCAAAGGTGTCAGTCTAAATCGCGGTATGTGGAAGAGATCTCACCATCTCTGCAGCTGTGCGACATTTTGCGATTGTGATTTCTTCGATCGATCCTTGTATCTCGGGCAAATCGAGAGATTGATTGCGAACGGTAATTCCAGTGGGGGCGAGAATAGCCTTGATATCGGCTAGTTTATTAGCATTGCCAGTGATGAGGTTGATCTCAGTCATCATGGGGATGTTTGAATGAACGATGCTTTGGTGCGAGACTAATCTCTAAAAGTGACTGACGGGTATGATTCATCAAACTATCTTATGCGGTGTTATCTGACTCCGGTACCGGGCTTAGACCCACTCAGCACTGTACTCCACAATCAACGACAAGAGGCCGTTCTGCTAATTATTAAGACATGAGATGCCTGCTTAAGAAATTCTTTCCCGTGTTGAACCTCGACTAAATTGCCTGGCTGAGCTCAGCCGCACCTCAACTTACTCCGCAAGAGAGCCTGTTGATATGCTGAGTCTGACACTTAAGCTATATCAATACAATATCTTGGACCCCGTTCCCCAGGATCAGCTTTTCCTCCTTTGTTGTCAGTTTGACATCAAAGTAACCCACTCTCTGGAAAACCCTCTCAGAGCGTGGAAGTCGTTTGCAGTTGCGAAAGCGAGATAGATCTTCTTCTCCAGCTTTCCGAACAATGATGCCCTGAAGTCTCAGTTTCTCTGGCCGATTCTTCCCGGCCATTTCATTGACCCTGGCGCGCATCAGTACTATACCCTGGACCTCATGTTGTGAGTGCCCAAGATCAAATACTGTCACTGCCTCAAACGTGTCGCCTATACCCTCAATATGGCACCTCAGTTGCCCTGTGTCAAGTCTGATTGGTTTGATCAGTCGGACTGTGACCGCTTGTAGATGAAGCCACCCACATGACAGCTGACCAAAAAGGTTATGTCCTTTGAGCTCGAGGTAGACATCCAGGTACTTTACTGATGACATAGGTGCAGGATGCGAGTGATAGTGCGTCTGGCCAGGAAAGGTGACGGAACCAAAAGCAGATGCCCAAGACCACGATGGTGCAACATACTCGCTCGAAGGTCGCATATCTCCACCAGTGGCGTGCCAGGAGAGCACGTAGCTGATATCCTCCCACCACATCCCTGCGCAGTACTGAGCACCTCGAGACCTGGCAATAAATGATGCTAACCCAGACAATGCTGGAAGCCGATCCGCATCGTAAGACAGTTTTCGTCTTGAATAGTCGTGAATCATTTTGTACCACTTGTGGACTCTTTCGTAAGACTTTAGAGGCTGAGTAATTTCGGTGATCGTGTACCAGTCCAGTATACGATTGTCCTTGTGCTGAAGTTCTCTATACCTCTTTTCCTGACATGTCCAAGTAGTCTCGTAGTTACTGAATCGCAGCATACGCCTCGACAGGTATTGCTCTTGCAAAGTCCAACCTCGCTTGTCTAAGGGAATAGGGTGAGGGTTTATGTATTTATCATCCTGAGGGCACAAATACACATGTATGCTCCTTCCAGTAGCGGTAAACACCTTGAGTTCCCACAGGGCAGACTTTCTTTGTTTCAGGAAGCCCTCTCGGTCATCTGAGGCGGCGATTGCTCCTATAGTGAAATATGCGCCGCGGTATACATCAGCCATCCGTGATGCTTCCCTCTCCCAGTCTGCAAAGTCGCCCTGGATAATGCAGAGCGAGTCGATCCATAAATAACGCACTCCGAACTTGCGACTGACATTAACAGCATCTCGAAAAGTCTTTGGAACATCTGGAGTTAAAAGAAAGCCCTTATTCATCTGTTTCATTGTAGGCCGAGTGGTTACGAACGCGTTGGACTGTCCCCAGCAGTGACTAAGAGCCACATATTCGACCTTCTGGCGAGGTTCCACCAACTTTACGACGTCAGTATCTTCTGTCCCTACATCAAGTAATCTCGTCGGGAAAAACTCGGTATTTTCTTGCTGGCATGCCTCATGATTGTTGACACATTCATCTATCCACTTTGTAATGCGAGCTGTGGCGATGGATCCCAAAGGATCCGGGAATACAGCAACTTGACAATCATTGATGTTGTTGGAGGGATCTCGTGGCATATCAGCCTTCGCTCAATTTCATATCCAAAGGACTTGCTTTGCTTACCTGGAAGGGTAGTAACGTCATATGAGTTCGGACTGCAGCTGTAGAAATATCTGCCACTGGGAGGCACTTGGCCCTTCTGCCATGTTCTGTACAAGTCTCTGACTAGATGAAACAGAGAACAATGTTTCTCTGCGAGATCTGCAGCCTCACCATCTTCCAGCCTTTCATCAAAGTCTTTCAACTCATATTCTGCGTAGATAGAGGCTGAGGAGCCTTGCGCAGAGCTTGCCGTGAGAAGATTGCAGAAGTAACATAGGGGCCTGTCAGTGTCAGACATTTTGATATGAAAAATGAGAGTACATAGAGTATTAGGCTGGTCTGTTATCTGTTCAGTTTACTGGTATATTATGGATGATCTGATATTTTAGTTTGGGCACCCATTGGTGCCACGACATCTTCGGACCCACATTGGGTACCTTTGCTTCGTCAAGACTTGAGGGTTTGTTCTCTCAAGCCAGTTCCTGACGTGTTTTAATCTTCAGTTATTTATATTCTCCAAAATGTAACCAATAGTTGACTACCTTGCCTTAATCGACTTTTAACCTTCCAGTTCATGTCGCTGTGTCTTCCCATTCGCATCGAAGGGAGAAGTAGCTGCCGGTAACTCAGCAGTAGCCTGATTACTGTCCAACTCTTGCAACCTGTTTTGCTTCGAGCCGTCCGCTGAAAGCTCAGCTTTGCCCCATTGCTTCGTAGCTCCTGCATCGCCGTTTTGCGGAGTATGTTGACTAGCCTTCCTCTTCCGACGGCGCATCCATAGCCAAACACCAACAATAGCCACTATAACAGCAACTCCACCTACTACACCACCAGCGATAGCCCCAACTGGTATTGGCGATGACTTCTCAGGGTCTGTGTCAGAATCTGGACCATCTGTTGACCTTGGTGTTGTCGATGACATTGAAGCTGTTTAGTTAGTGAGAATAGTGTCAGCATAAAGCATAGAGTATTAGCTTACCAAAGAGCTTTTCTACTTTCCTGTTGTCCCACTCAACCTCATCCCTAGTTCGTGTCAACAAGAAGCAGATCAAGGCCGCCAGCATACTTACCCATTCTCGTACCAGTCTTTCACAACCTTAGGCAATTTGTAACCCTCAGCTTCTGCATTATACTCACCAGACCAAGTCAAACTCGGCAAGTCAAGAATACCGATCCCCTGAGTCCAAGGATCTTTGTCCTTCCAACCCTCGTTTTTGCCCCAGTTATTTCCACCTATGCTTAGCATCTGGCGCTTTCCAACAAGAGCACATCCATGCATTCCTCTTTTTGGACCATCGACATCCGCCTTGAACCACTCGAAGGCCGGGAGCGATAAGACCCAGACATCGCCGTAGGCCTTTGTCTTGTCATTCCAAGTGTTCCAGCCACCATAGATGTATCTAGATCAGGTCAGCTAAACCGAATATCAGAAGCCCTTTTCACAACGTACATATCGTAGGTATTGTTTGGCCCCTGTACTCCGACAGAACAAAAGTCAACCCGAGGATCTGGAGAGGTACCCGACGTTTGCTGGTAGTACCACTCTTTGGAGCTAGGGTCAAACATAGTGATATTGATAAAGGACACAGGCTCTGACTCGTTTCTGAAAGCGGGCGTCTTGACTTTTGCGCCACCCATAAAGATCAGCAATCCCGTTGAACCAATTGAAGGTATACAGGTAGCCCTCCCAGACCAAGTTGCGTAATCCAGTGCTTTCGTGGACTCATTTGTCCACTTTTGGGTCGACATGTTGTAGGTCAGCAGCCCGTCAAGCGGCCGTTCAACATAACTGCCGTCAGTGAACCTTTCATCAGTCCTTCTTTCGCCATAGCCACCGAGATGGTATCCGACGCCATGGCAACTGGTGTAAGCTCCTCTCACAGTTCGATACAAAGAGCTGAACAATGTGTCGTCCTCAGGGTCATGAATTGACCAACTTCCCTTGCCATCTTCAGCCTCAAAGGCATATAAATGGTGGTCTCCAGCTGATGAGGTATTCTTGTAGGATCCTTGACCGCCCCATGAGTAGATCATTGATCGTTCCTCGTCAACCCAAAGAGCTGGTTGCTTAAGATATGGTGATGGCCCTTTCCCACTCTCTGTGAAGGCGACTGTATCGTTTGTCCAAGATTCATCTAAGGGTATCGAAAGAGTGAGACTGACTGCTCGGCGTTAGTATTAGCCACGGTATTGAAGTTGGCGTTGCTTTACCAGCTGTTGACCGTGAGTCGTCGAGGTCGGAGCTAACCTCTCCGCCGTCGATATAAACATAGTCCTCAAGGACAGCAACTTAATATCTTGGTGAGTTACTGAAAAGACTATTCAAGATATTTGCCTACCGGACAGTAGCGATCGTCGGATGAAGTCATCATTGGCTGGTAATTGTGCTGATCCCTTGGAGCTTTGCCGCGTTTCGAGTTCTGCCGCGCAGCATAGCCAAGTGAGACAAGAGACAACGGCCAGTCTTCCAGGCCAACTCATTGTGTTCTGATGCGTTAAGCTGAAACGTCACTTTGTCAAGGCATATGTACAATTTTTCAGCTCATATATGGAGGGGAAGCTTCTGTCAGAAGAAAAGAGAAAGACAGAAGCCGGTCAGTGTGTTGAAATGGAGTGCGAGATGACTGCTTGTGCGAGGGGAAATTACAGGATGCTATTTGGGGGCCATTTTTGGGGCCAGGTTTCTGTTGGATAACTCAGGCCATTGGTTGCAATGCTACCTACCATGTTGCAGTTCACATGCGGGTGAGTTTTTTGAGAATGGAACACTAGTAAAAAACAAAATAGTTTGAAGCCGGAACTTGATCTTGAATTGTAGTTCTCGTATATTTGTCTTAACTTGGAATGATGGGGCGTTTCCAAGCTTGTTGGACGCCGGTTTGACGTTTCAATCCCAGCAGAGCTGGGTAGGCTGGCTAATCTGCACAGTCCATGGTAAGCACTAATTTCTTGGCTTGTAGTCTTCAATCAAGCATATTCTCCCATTCACATGACATCATAAACAGAACATAGAGTGACATTCTTGCGACGCTGCTGCCTGCCTGTTGACCTGCCATAAGCGGTAATGAGTTGATCAATGCCCAACGCATCGACATGCAGGGACTTTGATGCATTTTCTCCCATATAACCATCACTTCCTGATCCTCCATACTGCCAAATGGTACAAATTCCCCCAGGAACATAAAACAATATTGTTAATTCTCAGATTCGGACAACGGATAACTTTCTCAGTGACCTTTCCCTAAGTTCAAAGATCATGGTGTAGGGGCAATCAGAGCTGTCTGAGCACAGGCAGCAGAACAGACTCCGAATGCGCTGTTATAAGCAGCAATCGTCGCTGGGGCCGTCGCTCCAGCGGTAGCTCCCCAGGTCGCGCCGCCAGCAGCGTAGCAAGCCATCGCGACAGAAGCGTATCCCGCCTGATAGACACCGTACGCGATCGGACCTGCGACCACGGTTGTCGAAAAAAAAACGGTGGCGACAAGGAGATGGAGGGGCTTCATATTGAAGATCAGTGTTATCGTGCGTGTACGGCGTAGTTACCGATACTCTGTGTTACGAGTAGCTAGGATGCTCGTCTTGTTCTCGTTCGTGGAATATAATTCACTCTAGAAGTTTGCATTTATCAAGGCTCTAGATGTTGTTAACCATCATTTTTTATCGAACTTATCATGTGGCGGGGTAAGTGGTCGGCCTCTCACATTAGAGCACGTCATATGATGTGGTAGGCTGACGCCTTGCTGGCCTCAATTTAGGTACTGACAGTTACAAGGCCCCTCCGGAACAATAAGATGATAAGGGAAAGTTATCTCCATTTGGCTATCAATAGGAAGGGTATCTATGATGGAAACTTCCCTTGTACTTTATTCCAATAAACGTTTTCCATAACATAGAAGATATTCCTTTCCTACCAAAAACTAGCATTGCCTTTTCTCGTGGCTTTGTGATCACGGAGTTGGTGCAAACAGACCAACAGACGCACAAACCGAGGAGCACGTTCCAAAAGCCGCATTACAGGCAGCAACAGTTACTGGAGCAGTTGCACCTAAGGTAGCGCCCCAGGTCGCACCAGCAGCTCCATAGCAAGCCATGACGACCTTAGAACAGCCGGCTTGACAGCTTCCGTAAGCTAAGGGACCAGCAGATACAGCTACTGCCAAACTGATGACGGGTAGGGCAATGAGTCCGAGTCTCATCGTGGCGATCGGTGCTGTCTGTTGAATGTTAGCTATGATTTGTGACAGTGTAACTCAAGGCTTGCATGAACGTACAATATTGGTTTCGGGTTGAATAGGTTCTAGTGTAGGGATATTGATGTATGCAACTCAAAACAAATCCTTTGCTCGTGAGAAGGGTTGAGCTTTTTAGGTGCTTGTTGATTTAGGAGTTTGATCACGCTGCCTCCAAGGAAGAGCAAAATACCGTCTTTTTATACTGCGCTGAGGTTCCACTTCATGGGTAATATCTGTCCTTGTCTTTAACTTTAGGGCAAAAGCTTTCTAGAATGTGGTAATCTGTGGTTCGCTCCTTTGGCTGAGAGCTTGCAATCATCACACAGAACTTAATATCATCTTAACCCCATAACCAGGTCACCGTTTTCAGGAGTCAATAGGATGGCGACAAATTAAAAGCAACTTCAACTGTACCATCCTCTCAAGCCAAGTTACATAGTATAAAAGAGAAAAGATGACGGTTGTAATTGGTGATGGTTGGCCTCCAGCGTCAAAATGCATCAGCACGCACCACTTATCAGGATTTCAGTTGAGGCTTTTGGCTGAGAGCTTAATAAGTCTCATGACATATAACCTCCCTTAGCGAATCAAATTTCTTCTCATTGACTTTCATAACTTCATCAGATGAGTGCGCCACTGACTACAGATAAAGGCCCCGCACTCTCATATCCAAACAGAAACGTGTCTTATGGGGATCCTGCAGGCGTAAGTGGCTTTCTCCCATAGACAAAGTAGCTAGCCATAAAGTCAGCATTACATCCTCGAATCGGGTTTAGTCGGCACTCACATAGGCCAATACGCATGAATCCTGGAGTTCTGCAAATCCTTTCTCACATGCGCACAAAACACTCTCGTCTCCTCGGTCGACCACCCAAGCCCTCTCGTGAAATACGCCAACGACAGTCCATCCAACCCCCCAGCGATATTCGCACAAGCCCAAGCCCCCAGCTCCTTAAACTTCTTATCTCTCGGCCACGGATTCGTCGGCCACTTCTGCTGAACCTCAACGATATCAACGAATCCCGCAGCAGCGAGGTAGTTCTTATACTCTGTTGTCGGAAACACAGGACGACCGAGGTTCTGACCAGCTTCGAAGCAGGATCTGCACCACTTGGAGAGATAGCTTTCTGGGTGAAGGGTTCCGTCGTCGGAGCGTGCGGGGAGGGACATGTCTTGGAGTTCGAGATAGCCGCCGGGCTCGAGGTTGTCAAAGGCAACTTTTATGATTTGGGGAAAGTCGGTGAAGCAGCCGAGCATCATGCGGGCGAAGATGAAGTCGAATTTCTTGGTCCAAGTCCATTCTTTCTCGAGGTCGTCTATTTCGAAGCTAACGTTAGGAGGGACGCTGGGGATGTCAGTATTTTATGACGCGATAGAATGTCAGCAGGTTTGCATACAGAGCTGGTTGGATTGGACTCAGGTCAACGCCGATGACCTATAAAGTCAGTATCATGAGGCTTTGCGGCAACGATTTAGTCACCTCTGCTTGAGGGTTTGCATCCGCTGGAATCATTAAGCGCTTGACGTTACTACATAGATTGCGACAAGATCTTACCGTAGTCAATCGCCCATGAGCCAGTGCCTGTTCCCATGTCGAGGACACGATTCGCGCCTTTCGCTTTGGGACACACAGCGAGGTCACCGTCGAGCGTTCGAACATAAAGCTCGTGTTGTAAGTCTAGTCATATCAGCATTGCTCTGACAATTACAAGTTCTGACATACCTAGCCTTTCATTTTCTTCCTTTCATTCAGTCAGTAACAATCATCATGCAAAATACCGGATCCGGCATTGAGTATGTTGATCAAACCTACTTCGTCATTCGGCAGGACATACTCTATGACTTGTCAGTTTTTTCCACTGAATCGGCATGAAATTATCTTACTCCCGCTGCTCAAAGCATGATAACTTCGACCATTTTCCTGTCGATAAGCCAAAATACTCGAAGAGATTGAAACAACCGATGGCTCTACTTCCTACAATTCATCAACATACGTCATTTTGAGGCACCGTCAAAGCGTAAAGTGACCCATGAAAAAACCGAGTCATTGAAACATACCTCGCCAATTGAGGAGTCGGCATCGTCGTCGTCACCTGCAGCCTATGCACGTCAAATCAGACCCCGCTTATGCACAGACATAGAATTTCTTACGATGGCATCTTGGATCTGGATAACGGGCTCCGAGTCTGGGGGCGGAGAGTTACCCTCGTGCTGGGACTCTTGAAGTGCCATCGTCGATGGGGCCAGAGTTACAGAGTGTGATTGAGCGAGCTGTGTGTGGATCACGGAGGATTGATCGATTCAAAGGAACGCAACGACCCCTCTTTCTTTATTTTCTTGTGCCGGCCCGTGCCTTGTGTAGCGTGATGGACTTTTCTGGATCGGATCGGAACGTGGCGTTACTGATGTTCCGCCAATTGATTTGGGCGGGGATGGCTTCCGAAATGCGCCATCCCCGTCCTAATCATATCATTTAGGGGCCTTGGTCCGCTGTTGGTGGTACAGCGCCACTAACTGGCTGCTGCACTGACTGGTCGTAGGGATGTTAGAGGGGCTGTACTGCCTGATATGCGTGGTTTTTATCAACGTCTAGCTCTGTAGCGTTCATGCGCCTTCAAATCAACATGATCTGATTGGATAAAGTCCGATAACGACCTGCGCCGTTACAGGGAATCTCAATCTCCAACGGCGTCGTCGGCTGATTAGTCTGATTAGTCAATTGCTCCTGATCGAAATGGTTTCTCTTCCTTCGCCTGCTCATCACGGTTCGATTCACTGTTCAAACACCATTTAAGATGAGCGCTGAAGGCGATTCCTCTGCAGGCTTTCTGCGCGATGTCTGGCAAGGCGTTGCCGACCATCCTCGGGCCGTCATCTCCACTGCCATCCTTGGGCTAGTGGTTCTCTTCGTAGCTGACACGTTGCGTACTTGGTACCGACTATCACATGTTCCGGGCCCGTTTTGGGCGGGGTTCTCCAAAGCTTGGATGGTGAGACAGTCCTTCAAGGGGATTCAACCGTATGCGATTCAACAAGCCAATGAGAAATATGGTATGATCTGCATTTCGCTCTTTGCGAGAGTAGCTGACACTATTTTCAGGATCTCTCGTTCGCATTGGGCCAAATGAGCTGGCTACAGATGATCCCAAGCTGCTCAAGCGCATGATGTCAAGTCGCTCTGCTTATACAAGAGGACCTTGTAAGTTTATCATTTTCACTCCATGATAGATGTAAAGATGAACTGACTGTCGAGGCCAGGGTACAATGCTCTCCGTTTCGAGCCCGGAAAGGATAACCTTTTCTCCATGAGAGACGATGACGCCCATGCAAAGCTGCGCAACAAGATGGCCGCTGGTGTAAGTTCTCTGATAGACCTACTACTGTGACATAGAGCTTAACCGTAGACCTAGTACTCTGGCAAAGAAAACGAGTCTCTCGAGCGCACCATTGATGAACATATCGCCAAACTCATCGAACTCCTAGAGACAAAGTATCTCTCAACTAATCAAAAATACCGCCCGGTAGATTTTGCGCAAAAGATCCAGTTCTTCACTCTAGATGTCATCAGCGACCTTGCATTTGGTCAAGGATTTGGGTATATCGAGCAAGACGACGATGTCTTTGACTTCATCAAGATCACAAAGTCTTACTTCCCTGTCACGTTAGTCATGGCGAACATCCCATCGCTCGTGTCGCTGCTACACTCGAAGCTCTTTAGTGGCGCGTTGCCCAAGGAGAGTGATAAACTGGGGTTTGGTGCCTTCATTGGGTAAGTCTTGTCTGTGTCAAGAGTCTGTAGGAAGCTGACAATTATAGCGTCGCGAACAAGAAAGTAGCGGAACGGTTTGCGCCAGGTGCCGAGTCTCGTCCAGACATGCTCGGGTCTTTCATTCGTCACGGCTTGACACAGGAAGAAGCTTCCAGAGAATCCCTTCTGAACGTCGTCGCTGGGAGTGATACCTCAGCAACTACCATCCGCCTCATCATGCTCAGCCTCCTAAGCAATCCCATCATGTACCTCAAACTTCAGAAGGAAATCGACGACGCCATCAAGGCTGGAAGTATCTCATCCCCCATTACTGATGCTGAAGCAAGAAAGCTCCCGTATCTTCAAGCTGTTATTCAAGAAGGCCTTCGCATCAAGGCCCCAGCAGCTGGGCCATTGTTCAAGCAGGTTCCTCCCCAAGGCGATGAGATCGATGGAAAGGTCATCCCCGGAGGTACACAGATCGGACAATCGCCATTTGCTGTTTATCACTCCAAGGAGATCTTTGGCCAAGATGCGAGTCTGTTTTCACCTGAGCGATGGATCAATGCGGATCCAGCGAAGTATGAAGCTATGGCTGAGGTTGTCAGTCTCGTGTTCTCGACCGGAAAGTATCAGTGCCTGGGTAAACCGGTTGCGTTTATCGAGCTGAACAAGATCTTTGTTGAGGTGAGTCTTGACCGAGTGACGGGAAGACCTGGGACTAATTGCGCCTGACAGTTGTTGCGACGATTTGACTTTTGCATGACTCGTCCTGAAAGACCTCTTCATATCATGAACGCTGTAAGCTCTTGACTTCGATTTGCCATTGTGGTTACTGACGTGACGTAGGGAATTTGGTTAATTGAAGATTTCCCTGTTCGCATTACACGACGAGAGGCTTAAGTCCACCAATCTGCGTATCAACAATTCATAGCATCCGAGTTGATCTTTAATCTGATCATCACGTTCAAAACTAGTACCCATATTATATCGTGTGAAGAGTCAATATAGTATACAGCTATGTAAAGAGTATGATAATCAATACGCTTACCATGATGTGCTTTTGTTGTCATTTTTCTTCGCTTGAAAGGAACCATATGCACAAGTTATGAGCTAGGTGTGTGATTTGCAGTTGAGATTTGCGGCTGAGAGCTTAAATTAGCAGAGGGAACTTGAAAAGGAACCATGATTGGCTAGAGGATATTGGCTCCCAAGATCTACATGAAGGCTCCATCGATAAAATCTAAGCTTGTACCTGGGCTGTCGAGCCAGCTGAGGCTAATTGTCAATAGCGCCACGCCTCGCTGAGCCAGCTGTCGCGGGGGCAAATGAGCCCCTGGAGAAATGAGAATAATAACATTGAATCCGCCTTTCGCAATTGCATTGTTCCTCTTGATCTCTAGTCTCTCTCTCTCAATCCAACCGCTGTCGCTCTTTACTGTTACAAAAATGCGCTTCAGCATCCTTTTGGCGGTCGGTCTTGCGACTGATGTTGCATTGGCCAGCGTTTGCAAACCTCGATCTTCTGCCAGTTTTAGTGAGTTTCCGTCCTGGAAATATGTTCATGAATCATTTCTAATAGATAATAGGCGTTGTGTCTTCCGAGAGTGTAACTTTGACCATTTCTGCCACTGCTCCGACGACGACTGTAGAAGCTAAATCAACGACTGCTACTTCTGTTGATCTGTCGACTACTCTCACGTCTAGCGTTGATGATGAGACGACAACTGAGGCTACAGAGACGGCCACTACCGCCGAAATATCGGTGACTGTCGGTTCATCGACTACTGTTCTTGAGACAACAGGTACTGCAGAGACTACCACGGAGACCGCCACTACTGATACTGCGACCACGGATGCTACAACCACTGATGAAGCCACAACCACTTCTATGGCTACGTCTGCTGAGACAACAACAGCTGATGCCACCACCACAACCGCGGACACCTTCGTCCCAATCCCAACATTCAACGTCCTCGCTATCGGCGCACAAGTCGACGGTCAAAAAGTCGGCGGTGAGGTAGAAACAGGCTACGAGATAGGATGGAACCTCGAAGGCGCACCACAGACCCTCGCATTCTCCATCGACCCCGACACAAACCAAGTCATCGAAATCAGCGGATACTATCTGTGTGTCCGCTACACCGACAAAGATGTCCATCCTCTCACGCTCTGTGATCCCGGCACCGACAACAACTTCTTAGGCGGGCTTGCTTATGTTACATGCGAGCAGACTCGCGATCGCAGGCTGGTGTGTTCGGCTCCCGCTGGGCAGTGCATAGCCGACCCTCTTACTAGCTTTCCGATTTGTTCGGCCGTGCCTGGGACATTTACGGCATTTTATACGTTTCCTAGTACGTCGACGGGTGTTGGTCTTGCTATGGGACGGGAGGGCAATAGTCCTACTGCCAATACGCAGTCTGTTGACCTTGGGATCGAGGCTGCTTCTGATGATTCATAGTAAACAAGGGCTGGAACAACATTTCTTCTCTAAACTCCCTGAGGTCAATCTAATCTCTTAGCCACTTAACTGCACATAATATATCTGACATTTCTTCTCAATGTTCATGAACTTTTAAACCACCCCATGCATTAACTTTAATCATCCAGTAATTGAGTTAATATTATGCTTATTCTTGCTCTAAATTCCTCGCGCAACAAATTTTAGACGGCACTTCTTAATGTAGCGCTATTGACTTTTAAGCGTCGCTGCGGCGTTTTGTTAGTTTCTGATCTATTGCATTAGCCACGCCTCAAACGTCGATAGCGCCGAGGCCTCAGCTAATAGCTTTAGATGAGGCAAATGAGCAGCTGCAGTAACCCGTCGATCAGCGCATTCAAAGTCCATCTCAATTTCAGTTTCTTTCCTTTTCCAAGTCTCATTCTTTCTCCAACTTCTGCCACTCATTCATCATCACGACATGCGTTTTAGTCTTGTTTGGTCTGTCGCCCTTGTGGCAAATGCTGCCATGGCGAGTGTTTGCAAGCCTCGGTCAAGGGACACGAGTAGGTCACTGCCAATAGAGAACCACAGGGCAGAAATCTAATCTAATCACTAGGTATCGCATCGGCGGAATCTCGCACGACAATGATCTCTACTGAGACTCACGCCGTCGATACTTCCACCACAACTACGGTCGATGTCCCTGCTGGCACAGCCACGTCTACTGTTGACAGTAGCACGGCAGAGGATACCACTCAAGCCGGTACATCCACGACAGGATTCTCATCTTCCACGACTACAGCCACTACTGATGCCACCGACATCAGCACCGCGGCCGACGTCACGACAGCTCAATCAACTACAACCTCGGATACCACTACAACCGTGTCAGCACCCGAACCTTTCGAAACATTTGACATTCTTGCGGTCGGCGGCGGTTCCATCGATGGACAATACATCAAGGGCACGGCAAATCTGGGCTCAATGATGGGATGGGATTTCACAGACACGGGGATAGGCATGATGCCTCCGTTTATCATTGAGCCGGGCACCAACTTTGCTAAAGTGGCGCGTAATGATCTGTACCTATGCATCGGATACGGAGACGGTAGCGAGCCCAATTACGTCGCAACATGTGACCCCATTTCCATCGGTGACATTACCACTGGGTTCCTCACATGCGAGCAGACCACTGATCGAAAGCTCAAATGTTCTGTGCCAGGCGTTCAGTGCGTCTTTGAGCCAGATACCGTGTGCACACCGACTGGTGGAGACTTTGACCAATTTTACACTTATTCTGGGAGATCGGATGCACTCTGGCTTGCTGTTGATTCGAGCAGCAACCCGCCAACTGACAGCACCTATCAGCCTATTGAGCTTGGCATTACGCCAAATCAATCTAAGTAGAGACCTTGGTGTAAGGTCTCATGGGCATTGATGCTGTATAGATGGAGGATTCCTTAAGGGTGTCTTGGGTTAGGATAAGGTAATTAATGACTTTTTCTTGGTATGAACTTAGAAATAATATTAATAACTTTTGTGGCTGCTATCTACTTAGACCAGGTTTATGAGTAGCCAACTCACTACCATAATCACTCCCTTTGACTGTATTGGCTATAATGCAACGCTCGTCGCTCTCCCGACTTGCTTCTGTTTGCGGTCCTCCAACAGAAATGACTTGTTCAGATCCAGAGGCGTCGCTCTTCCAAATGCCTGGACGGGGGCTTCGAGCAGCTATATCTGACAAGTTGTAGCCCTTTGCGGGACCACCTGGCCCTGTATAGTACAAGGAGCTCTTTTTGGTAGATCCGAAGATGCGGGGGAAGAGCTTGCCCAAGGGCTGTCGTAGGACTGGTAGACAAGCGGCGATGATTCCCAGGTTAGCTTCGATGAGGGTCCATACGCCGCGATCTATAAAGTTCCAGGTCATGTCTTTTTTATTTCTGAGAGAATTCGAGACCGATGTTACTCGGAGAATCGATGTGATGGTGACACTGTGGAATTGGTTAGTTCTTGTCTAAAGGTATTCGAGTTTGTGCTTACAATCCACCCAGAAGAAAGATACAGCAGAGAAGCAGTTTCTCCCTTCTACTAGTCTGAAGCCGCACGATAGGCATAATCGGAAGAGCCAAGACCATCACGTCGGTCAAGATGTTGAGGACAGCGTAAGCAACCCAAAACTTATTCGAGTCGATGCATTTGGCATCGACTGACTTGTCCCATGCGCCTTTGATAGGGACGCATTGCCAGATCGTCGCAGCAATACCACCAATACTGTATCCCACTACAACTCCCAGCACGACAAAAGACCAGATACGAAACGATTTTGTGACAAATAATCGGAGATACAGTAGAATCGCAGCGACTTTGTTGAGGCAGACGGTTGCTTTGTATGGTGTCTGGGCGATGAAGAACATCTTCAACGCCATTCGAAGATCAGGTTTTTCGAGGTCGGCTTTGTGCATTCCGTAGCCATGGTGTATCGCAAGTTGTATGTACGTCGATAGAAGAACCGATGATATCTTGGACAATTAGCTACAGTGCCATTCGGATGGTCAACCGACTAACCAGAGAAACGATAATAGCAACATCGTCAGATCCAAGCTTATGTATTGAGTATCGCGCAATACACCTCGCAACGACAAACAGACCTGATGAAATGATCATCACTAGCGATGTGATGTATAACTTCCAGCCATGATTATCGACGCCATCGGCGGGAAATCCCATGCCTCTGTCAATCATTTTGGTGGCTGCATCCTACACGGGCGGGCTAGAGTGGCACCTCGAGAGGGGCCATGGAGGACCCCCAGAATATAAGGTCGGTCTCAACAGCGCGGCACAGCCAATGGTGCAATAGGCCTATGTCACTCGGCACATCATGATATGATGGACACCGGTACTAATACAAGCAGTGCCGGGCCATCGTATGTTGGTTGCAAAGTCACGAGGACTTGGTTTCGGAGGCAGCGGCAGTGTTACCGCATTATCGGGTGAATAGAGTGCGTGAGTGTCGAATGACGACAGGGCCAGCGAAGAATGCTTAGCGACCATCCTGTCTTGGTAGTGAGGGAATAGAATCAATCTCCGAAGAAGAAAGGATGAACGGTCCTTTTGCCTGCGATCCGGGGTGAACCAACCTGTTGGTGGTGTCATTTCATGCAGGGGTGAGGCACGGCGAACTGTTCCCCGGAGGTGAGGTAATTCAGACTGGTCACGAACCATTGAGGTAACAAAACAGAAGAATACGAGTGAACAATGCGATTATAATCCTCCCAAGGCCAATTGGAAAGAAAAGATGATTCTAGTGATCAACTTGTAGCTTCATTCTTCGTCTATTGTTCGCGGGCCGTGCCCCTGTCAAACCGTTGATCCGGAAAGGTCGGCCGCTAAATCCATCTCAACCTGGTCACATCCTTTGTGGATTCCTATTCAGGGCACTTCCCCGATGCGCGTCCAAGTGGTTAAATAAAGTTCCCAAATCTCCCCATCCCAACGTGAGACAGTGACTTTTGGCCTTTCTGTCACCCCCTGCGCTACTGCACCTCCATCATGTACGCGGCTTTTGCATTCGCTCTTTGGGCAGGTCTGGCTGCTGCAACTCCGAAATGCAACCCATCCAAGTACATCACCGTCGAGACGGCCAATGGACCGGTCACTGGGCATGTCGCGGACAATTCCCCGTGTGTTGTTGAGTATCTCGGTATTCCGTATGCGAAACCGCCTGTGGACAAGTTGAGGTTTGCGGCTCCTCAGCGCATCACGTCTTACTCGAAGAAGCCTTTCCAGGCGAAGAGTTTTGGGTATGATTGTCCGTTAACGGCGAGTAAGAAGGTGGATTATCCTGATATGACGCCTCAAGCCCAGCGGATCATTCAGTATTTTGCCAGCGCGGCCGGAACACCCCAGAGTGAAGATTGTTTGACACTCAACATCTGGTCCAAGGCCACGCCCAACTCTGCCAGAGCCAACAAGCCTGTCTTGATCTTCTTCTATGGTGGACGTAAGTAACTCGGTCGTTCACCGAGTATGGAGACTTATACTGACTTGATCACATAGGCTTTGCTATCGGCAACACCGACAGTCCTTTCTACAACGGCAAATACTTCGCTGACGCAGAGGACATCGTCGTCATCACCGTCAACTACCGCATCAATATCTTTGGCTTCCCCGGTGCACCTGGCGAGACTCAGAACCTTGGTCTGCGCGACCAAAGAGCCGCTGTCGAGTGGGTTCGGGATAACATCTGGAGATTCGGCGGCAACCCATCCAAGATCACCATCGCTGGCCAATCTTCTGGCGGCGTAGCTGTTGACTACTGGACATATGCATATAAGAAGGACCCAATCGTCAATGGAATCATCGCCCCGTCAGGCAACGCTTTTAGTTTCCCTGTCAACACCGCTGCTGTCCAAGAGAAGAACTGGGCTTCGGTCGTGGCAGCTGTAGGATGCAACACTACCAGTGAGGTGATGTCCTGCATGCGCAAGGTCAACTGGGAGGATATCAAGAAAGCTGCTGCTGGTATCAGGCCTGCTGCTAGCTCCAGCGTCCTCCGATCCATCCCTCCATTCTACCCCAAGCCAGATAACGAGGTTGTCTTCTCCGACTACGTTAGCCGAACTAAGAGCGGAAACTTTGTCAAAGTGCCCATTCTGTTCGGCAATAACAATAACGAAGATGGATACTACCGTATTCCCGCATACGGAAATGGAGTTGTCCCTACCGATGCCCAAGTCAAATCTTTTCTCCTCGAATCCTTCACCTGTCCCGTATCCTACCAGGCCAAGGCACGACGAGACCACAATACACCGTCATGGGCGTACCGATACCTGGCCGATTGGAATAATACGAGATTGTTCCCTACAAGTGGCGCATACCATGGTGTTGACCTGCACATGATCTTCGGCGCATCTGGCGATGTCAGTGGCATTGAGCCAACGGCGGATCAGAAGAAGCTCACCAAGATCATGCAACATGCTTGGTTCTCTTTTAGCGATGATCCTTGGTCTGGCTTGAGTAAGCTTGGCTGGCCTAGATTTGATCCCAGCCGTAAGACTTTGATTGAGCTAGGTAAGGGCACCAAGCCTCGTGTTGACTTTGTGAAGCCTTCGGTATACGATGCTGCTTGCTCAACAGTGACGATGGGAGCGCTTTCGACTTCTACGTAAGATAAACCATTCTTTTATTATAGACCTTTGGTACCTCGAAGAGTTTATACTCTTATACCACCAATAATGTCTTACAGTCTGTCGTTCACTTTTTATACTTGTGTCCCTGGAAGTTCCTTTGCGATATGTCCATACTCCAAGTCACATCTGCTGTGGACTGTAATTTTAATTAAGAGATTTGCATTATAAAAATAGCATCCACTCTATATAGGGTGGCATCAATATGACATAGAATTGCGAGATTATGAAACCGTTCTTGTAGGTAAATGGTGCCTTATCGCACACCTCTATTCACGAGAATAGGACACTAGGTAGACAGACACCCTTTTTTCCTTAATTGCAGCGCTTTAGCTTTATATTTAAAACCTTTATAACTTATTTAATATAGAAGCTTTATTTAACTAAAAACCTAGTTCTAATTATAACTAAATCTTTAATAAGCTTTTTTATTAAATACTACTAGCTTATTTAACTTTTTTTTTAAAGTTATTATTTACTACTTAACTTATTATTAAAGTTTATAGATATAAAATCTTAGTATTTATTATTTCTTATAGGTCTATTACTATA